>JACEII010000036.1:4671526-4737877 GCA_014332785.1 Antheraea mylitta
TGGAGGCCTTCCCGGGCCTGCCGGGCGCTTCTCGCACCCCGGTAGTGCCCGCGCCTACGACCTCACCGCGCTCGCCACCCTCTGTGCCGCGCTCGCCACACTCTGTGCCGCGCGCGGCCCAACCCGGACGGGCCCCTATGGCCCCCTGGGCCCCCCGTCCTCAGCCTCAGGCCTCTTCTAGGCCTCAGGCGCCGCCGCCACAGGCGAAGCATGCTTCATCATCTTCTCTCTCTGGTAAATTCGATTGGATGGAGCATTTACTCCGCGGACACGACATGCAGGAGGTTCTCGCCTTCCATGCCGTAGTCGAGCAAAAGGAGGGATTAGAACTTCTCACTGCCCTAGCGTGTTTTCCGGCTATCGGAGCCACAATTCAGCGTCTCGCCCGGTCACCCTCTTTTAAATAAGTTTTAAAATTCACGGGAATGAACAGAGTAAAACCACGCAGTCTATGTCTCTCGTTTTTCAACGCGAGATCCCTTCGGACAAAGCGCGATCTAGTAGCTGACTTTTTACGCGATAGACAGATTGACGTTTTCCTCATCCAGGAAACGATGTTAAAACCGAGTATGCGTAATCCGAGAATCGCGAATTACTGTATAGTCAGAAACGACCGTGTCGCCCGCGGGGGTGGCACCTTAATTTATTTTAGGCGTTCATTGTACTGCATGCCGTTAGATCCGCCCGCGCTTACTAATATGGAAGCATCAGTATGCCGCGTAGGTATGACGGGCCACTCTGATATTATTCTTGTCTCCGCGTACCTATCAGCGAATAAAGTGTTACTCGAATCCGATCTGCAGGCGCTATTCAATTTAGGTGACTCAGTTATTATAGCGGGGGACCTCAATTGCGGGAACGTTATCTGGAACAGTCCCTGTACCTCTCGTAACGGGAGGATACTCGACGAACTAGGTGAGGCTCTCGCATATGACGTCATAGCCCCTCCGGAACCCACGCACTATCAAGATCACTGCCGACCGTCAGTTTTAGATGTAGCTTTGTTAAAAAATGTCGCGTTTCCTGTACGACTCATATCAGTCGTACACGAACTCGACTCGGATCATCGCCCGGTTCTATTACAGTTAAGACAGAACTCTGATTTTAGCCCGTCGCCGATCAGAGTGGCCGATTACGCGAAACTTAGTGAATATTTTAAAAATAGTCCGTCGTCTAGTAGTTTAGACAGGATTCCAGACGTGTTGGTGTCTAAAGCCGACGCGGATTCGGCCATCGATTCCCTGGTTGATTATCTCCAGACCGCCGTCAGGGAGACCTCGAAAGAGGTACAAGCGGCGAACGAACGCCGTTTTATACTCCCTGATGACGTGAGAGCATTGATCACGGAAAAGAACGCCGCGACTCGTGCTCACGACGCTTACCCGACCGCTGAGAACCGCGAACGCTTAGGTTTCCTACGGAAAGCAGTTAAGTCTCGTATTTCTGAAATCCGGAGTGACAGGTGGGACAGGTTTCTGGAGGATCGCCAGCCGTCTCAACTGTCATTCTGGAGTTTAAATCCGATACGGTCATTCCAATGCCCCCTCTCGATAGAGGCCCCGGGTTGCCTCCTGCGTTCGATAACACTGACAAAGTAGAATGTCTCGCCGCGAGTGTAGAGAAACAGTGCTCGCCAAACACTGATAATACTGACCCTTCCATCGTAGAGTCCGTCGAAACAGCCGTAGAGCATGCACTCGCGTCTCCTCCGGTGGATACCCTAACCCCAATAACGTTTGACGAAGTCTCGGCCGCCATCAAGCGTCTCAAACCTAGGAAGTCCCCAGGTCCCGATGGTATCAGGAACGAGGTTCTGAAGCTCCTTCCTGACCGCATCATAACTCTACTTGTCTGCATCTTCAATGCGGCCATGTGCCAGGGTAATTTTCCAGCCGTCTGGAAGAGGGCCGTAGTGATAGGAATTCACAAGCCCGGTAAGAAAGCTACGCTTTCCGATAGCTATCGCCCGATCAGTTTGCTAGACACTCTAGGTAAACTTTACGAGCAGCTCCTTCTGAACCGTCTCCAGGTTACGATTAACGACCTTAGTCTGATACCGCCTGAGCAGTTTGGATTTCGCGCCAAACATTCTTGTCCAGATCAAGTACTCCGCCTCACGGAGTACATTTTATCTAATTTCAATAAAGATCCGCATCAGGAGCCGGATCCGCCCGTGAGAAACACTAATCCGAAACGTACAATAGCAGTCTTTTTCGATGTCGCCAAGGCCTTCTATAAGGTCTGGCACAAAGGGCTCATATACAAGCTAAATCAAGCCGGTATACCCGATAGGTTAGTTCACATCATCCGTGTTTATCTCGCCGATAGAACCTTTCGTTTTAGAGTAGACGGCGAACTCTCATCGCCCCGTCCGATACGCTCAGGTGTGCCACAAGGCTATTGAGCCTCATTTGTGTATTGTATTGAGTATTGACTCGCGCCCACCCTCTTCAACCTGTTCATCAGCGACCTACCTAAGCTCCTGGGTGTCAAAGTAGGTTGTTATGCTGATCAGCGGTAGGAGGGGAACTCTCGCTGCCGAGCGTGGTCACGGCCATGCTCGGTAGCGAGGAAATATGGAAAACAGTTGCCTCCTTCTGCGAGGAAGTCGTCTCGCAGAAGGAGGCGGCGGAGAGGGCCCGCGAGAACGATCCGCTAAGCGGCCCTCTCCGCCAAAGGAGGACAGGCAGGAGGAGGCGGCAGTTTGACCGCCTACTCCCGCCACCGTAGCCGGACCTAGGGACAGGTGGGGCTGGGCCCTCACCTTCCCATTGCACAGGTCCGGCGGACGAGACGGAGACGGCCGGTGTGTACCCGGCTGTCTCCTTACACGACGAGGCCTGGCGGCGGCACTTCTACCGCTGGGCCACACCGCTGGGGCGGCACGATGAAGTCTATAGAGATCTCGTGCCGCCCCAACAATAGCGGAAGACTTACACCGTGGGGTTTTAGTCCGTGCGAGTCGGACATAACCCACCCTCTCCCTAGGATTTCCCCACGTTAAAAAAAAAGGGTTGTTCTGCTGATGATACAGTCATCTACGCCTCTGGCTGGCGGCCGAGTGTTCTCAGAGATCACATCGAAGAAGCCGTTAGCACACTCGGTGATTGGTTTATTCGATGGCGTATAGGTATTAACCCCGATAAGAGTGCCGCGATACTCTTCGATCCTAGAACTCGCGATAACAAGTTAAAGCCCATAAGGCTATACAAAACCGAGATACCTTGGACTACCGAGGTCAAGTATCTCGGCGTCACTTTAGACAATCGTTTAACGTTCTAGCCACATATTAAAAGAGTGCGTGACAAAGCCGCTATGGTCTTGGGTCGCCTCCATTATTTACTCTGTCAGAAGAGCAAACTGTCCCTCAGACATAAGCTCACAATATATAAAGTCTGTATTCGTTCGATTATGACGTATAGTTGTCCGGTTTTCACCCACGCGAATAATCTCGATAAGCTTCAGGTTTTGCGGACCCGGTCTCTGCGTAAAATCACCGGTGTTCCTTGGTTCGTCCGGAAGGCGGATCTCCACAGGGACCTGGAGATGCCGTCTATCTGGGCGTATATAAAATTACTTACAAGTAGTTATTTCGAGCGAGCCGCGATTTATCCCAGTCCGTTAGTGGTATCCGCCGCGAATTACTAACCCGTACCCAACGCTGGGCGATATAGAAGACGTCCGCGACACATTTTCACCGATCCTCCCGACGATATCACGTCAGCGAACGATCAGTACCAGCCTGTCCCTCGTAACAGAGTGTGCTCACGCCCACGCTCGCGTAACCACAGATCGCGCCGCCGCGGTCTGGGGGTTAATTTCCCTCCTACACACCCGATTAGGCCTCCTACGGCAGCGGCTCAAGCCTAGGATCGATCTCCCGGTAGGGAGCCCTTGAGTGCGTTGCTTGCGCGATACGGTGACACATCAATACATCACTGCTACAACACTACACGATCACCTCCACACACGTGCATGCCTACACGCTACACATCTTGGTGGAAGGGCTATTTTTGTTAAATTTTTTTCTCTTATCGAACTGAAAAACTCTCAATTTTTCGATAAAAATACATGGAGGAGTTGTTGAGGCGGATATGCTTGGTACACATATACGTTTCAACAACTCAAACATATATGAATAGTTAGCTAGGTTTGCTAAGTTAGGTCGCGTTTTGCATGCAACGGGCAACAGCCAAGCCAAGGTGTGCTGTGCACCCTTGAGCTGGTTGACAATATAAAATCGGCTGAGTGCCTTAAGCGCTCGCCTTAGTAGTTCGGTGAAGCTGTAAAGGTAAAAAAATAAAGGCCAATAGCGTAGTCAGTTCGAGAAAAAAAAAATGAAACAAATATTGAACCCATAAATGACAAGAAAACCATGGGAACCCGCGGGGTAGTTAGTGATATTTAAAAACCAACCTAGAGTAAATACATATATATATTGTTACACCCTACAGAATTGTGGAGGGTTGAAATGTGTACATTTTCAAACACAGAGTTGGGAAAATAAGATCTTTAGAGACCTATTGGACTCATATATGCCTACATAGTTTTCTACAGTAGTCTATATAAATAATTAGCTTACCATTGCCGTAGATCAATTATTACGTTTAGAATTATATCATGAGATTACGTGCACCATAAAATAAACTAGAATTGAAAAAGAAATTCTAAATTAAGACCAAATCAAATCAAAATTACTCTATTCAGTTCAGCCCTTACTAAGGCACTTACACACGTCAAAACTACCACCGTGGCGCTATCTATGAGATATCTATAACAATCGGTTTTACAGTTCACTGTAAACAGCCTAATTTAAAGCTCTCATCTGCTCCAGACTGATGAATCTTACAATTGTAACTACAATCAATATTAACAATCATTTCATTTGTAATTAAAAAATGTTAAGGCCATCGAATCGAGGACCAGTCGAAATATAAATTATCATATCTCTCAAGTTGGACCAAACTGCCAACTTTCATGAAAACCGGTTAAGTAGTTTCGATGTTCATCGTGGACAAACATCATAACACTGGATTTTTATATATTTAGAGTTAGTTCGCTCGCGTGTATACGTTTGGTTTAAGCCGGCGAAAGTGGAGGGTGAGTTTGAAGGTGATGAATGTATTATAGGTAAGGGATGTCTTGAGATATAACGGTCTCGTTTCCACTGTATGTAAACACCGAACAATGCGACAATGTGAGATAAGATTACGGAGGATTGTATTTGCTCTTTCTTTGGTATTTTTCCTGTATATATATTAAATAAAATAGCGGGGAACTTAAATTGTAGAGGAATACTTTCATAGTTATAATTCAGATCGCTCGTTTATTCTTTTCTCTTTTAGATATCTTTATCCCATTAAATCTTGTTACAATTTCAAGTGATCATTAAAAAAACATCTTAATTTATTTTTTTTTTATGTCAAAGGAGGCAAACGAACTGGTGGGTCACGTGATGTTAAGTGACCACCACCGTCCATAGACACTAGCGACATCAGGGACGTCGCAAGTGCGTTGCCAGCCTGTATATGGGAGAAGAGGGAGGGGAAGGAAAGGGAAAGAAGGAAAGAGGAAGGGACGTGGGCCTCCGGCTCTCTCACTGACCGAACGAAACACAACAATGCAAGCACTGTTACTTCACGTCGGTTATCTGTGAGAGGGGTGGTACTATCCCGGAGGAGCCGACCCATTCATGCTGGAACTAAAATTAGCTTCAGCGGGGCTCTACCATCTACAAATTAGGTTATATTTTGTAGTGAAAACTTCATATGTCGCATTGAGAGGTATTTTTGGTAGGAAAAAAAAATGATTTCGCGTCGTGACGCGCTAGTCAAGCGTGAACGAGCATATTGCACTAGCACGGCTTGCGTCACACTAGCGACGCGTAGCATAGCGACCTTTGTAAGTGTAATATGAATGTTTTGTATTGACATTTTGGAGCCTATCATGTATGATTAATTCATAAACCGTATTAAATGTATATAATTATTGTTTATACCAATAAACATGAAAAGCAGATTAATGTTAATAATTTCAATGTATGAAACTGAAATAAATCATACTGTAATTCATTTAAAAATTCAAAAAGAACACAGTTATACCATTGTTTTAAGTTTTCACTGCTCTCGAGAGTCCTTATGACTACCTCGACGTTTGTAAATGTATATATTAATTTTCAGGCGCGATCCGACGTCTTGTTTATCTATTATTTAATCTATGCCAATTATATATGTCATATCATTTTTTACGCCGTTTCCTTTTTATTAAATATACCTTTTTAAGTTTATAAATTTTGGAGCTATAATACTTCTTTTGGCGCGTTAGGGAAAAATGATGAGAGTAAATATTACGATGCGTGCGTACGCGTACTGTCACGAAAAACCGACACCCTGAAGTTAACTATAGTCAACATTTTGTTCTTTATGTTTGTTGTTTGTATTAAAACTCTCAATCTATTTAATACCTTTTTTCTATTGTTAGTGTCATTTTACTAGACACGTAGAATAAGGCGAAAGATAAAATTTTTGAAAAGATTTTTATCTTGTTACGCCAAAGAAGTATAACTTCTAACGCGTGTACATAAGTACACACCCACTTTTTTATCTATCAATCATATATTAATAATTTTAGTCTATTTTTACAATTCCGTCTTAAGATTATCTATTTTATTAGATCTATCTATTATTATCTATTGATCTATTAGATAGATCTATTTTTTTATTTTGTCAGTAATCTCTAATTACAAATTTATAACTAATATTATAAGGTTGGAGGATTTGTTTGTATGGTTGAACGCATTAATCTTAGGAAGTACTGGTCCGAATTGATTTTTACAGTGTTAGATAGCTCATTTAACATTACCAGCGCGTATTGCAACTTATTTTATTATTCTGCTATTTTTATGTACTGTTTTCGTTTCTTTTATCAGGTTTGTTAATTGCCACTATCAATGTGATCGTCAATGTAGAGTTTTAACATGGTTTAAATCTATACTTCTATACTAATACTATAAAGAAGTAAAGTTTGTGACGTTGTGATGTTGTGATGTTGTGACGTTGTAGGGGTTACCCCCTACAGAAACTACTGGTCCGATTTGAATAATTCTTTCAGTGTTATATAGCTCATTCATCGAGAATGGTTATAGGCTATATATCATCACGCTAAGACCAATAGAAACGGAGCACAGATGAAAAATGTTTCAAAATCGGGATGTTTTTTCCTTTTGAGAACGCGAACGAAGTCGCGGGCAGAGGCTAGTAAAATATAAAATACGTTGTATTCTAACCAACATTTATAAATCTTTGTAAGTCGATATTGATGTATCTCAGACTTCATACTCCGTACTAATTTCACTTACGATTCATTTCACTTACGCATAATAATCAAATAATATCATTCAAATAGCCACCAAAATTGCAAAATATAGGAGCGCAATCAATTTTTTCTTATTGTTCGATTTACTGGTTTACATTTATTGGTCACCTGACTATATGTTCTTACCTATTGTTAAGTCTGGATGTTAAGAGTTTATGTTTGGAAACATTATTTTATAATACATGATGTAGTAAGCAGGCACAGTGTCAATATACATATTTATATTATAGAAGGCAAAGGTACAGGCGGATCACCTGATGTTAAGTGATCACCGCCGTCCATAGACGACAACACCAGGGGAATCTCACGGGCTTTGTCAGCCTGTGTTCGGGATGAATGGGGGAAAGAGAGAATCGTGAGGGGAAAGGAAAGAGGGAGGGGAGATGGGCCTCCGGCGCTCTCACTGACCGAAAGAAAAGCAACTATGAAAGAACTATTACTTCACGTCGGTTTTCTGTAGGTCGGGTTGTATTACCCCGGACGAGTCGATGTCATTCTGAATACCTACCACCTCCAAAATCATTTATCGCTTGATAATTTACATAACCAGGCCAAATAGGTACAACAGTGGTTGGAATATGTGACGGTGAGTTTATAACAGAGTTGGAGAAGATTTATCAAATATAAATATGAACTCACCAGCGACATCCGATATAGTAGCATTGGGAGCGCATTTCACGAAGTCCGGGAAGAAGTTAACCATGATGATGCCTCCGTTGTCTTTCTAAATGAGGAACAAATGTATTATATTAAAATAATAATCCTTACTAATATTATAAATTCGAAAGTAACTTTGTCTATCTGTGTGTCTGTACGTTGCGCTTTTACACCAAAACTACTGAACCAATTTAAATAAAAATTTGGTACACAGATAGTGTAGAGCAGTATTTCCTAAACTTTTTACCCCAATTTTAGCACAATAGGATGTAAATAATGAATATTTAAAATTAATAGGAACCTCGAACGTAAAAATATTTGTTGCTGGAGTAATTCCCGGTGTCGAGAATTATTAAGCACTTAAAATATATTTGCTTTGCGGTAGAGCCGCGGTTTCCAACACGGGAGTCGCAACTCCCAGCGTCCCGTGGGGAGGGAGGCTCAAACTATTGCTAGGGGTGCCAGGAAAACTTTTACGAATTAAATTAATGTTGTACCCTATTATTTACAAGAAAATATACTTCTTGTGGTAGTTTTATTTGAATAAGAAAGACACTTCTGAATTAATAAGATACTAAATATGTTTAGAGAGGCGTAGCGGTCTAATAACAAGAGTTTCGAGTTGAAAGATAGCTTAATAGTAACGTATTTAAAAATTGCACTCATCGATAAGTGGACGTTCGAATACTATACAATAGGCTTGAATTTGAAGTAATATCTGGAAACTAGCACCTTGGTAGAGGGTATTTTTTAATGCCTGTCTGGTTATTTACGAATGATGAGTTAATAATCTCTTGCCTATGATTTATATAGATCTGTTCCAACAATCGTACTTTGAGATCCCAGTTCCTCTACGCTTAGCGTTTTGATATCTCAGACTACAAGATCGCAACATTAAACAAGTTTACAGATAAGCACTTCTATAATATATATCTCCTATAAATCATGAAGTATTGGTGCCAAGCGAATCTTCTTCCTAGTTTTAGTCACAGATCACGGTAATAACATATATCGAACACCTGCTTGGTTTAAAATATACACACAGTATGTTACAATAAATGATAGCGATATAAAGTTACATCTGTACAATCTTTAAGATGTAATTTATGAAATGTAACTACAATATAGGCACCTCTTCAACTATTTAGCCGAAAGGTGCTTATTGCTGGAAATAGACCTATTCTAAAGATGGTTATACGGTATCATACTCTCTTAGTAACCAGCAGATTGCAATAAACTTCACTAAATTTATTTTTTCTTTTCGAAGGGAACACATTTTCAGGCGAGTTGAGCAATATTTTTGGAAGAGATAAAGCTATCATTTGACGTCTTGAAATGCGAGTAAAGTGTGATCGAGCATATTGAGCTTATGTGGCTTGCATCAGGTACTAGTGACGCTTAGTATATCTTTCAGTACGTGTTTGCCACTCGAGAACTCTTCAGTCTCAATGTCTATACGTTATTCTAGAATTTTCTAGTGCTACTAATGGTAATTCTAATAGGTAAATCTATGACATTGACTTATATAGGTTACCTCCTTTCCATTTCAAATACTTGCGCCGTTGCGTGTAATATAATATTATAAAGAGGTAAAGTTTGTGAGTATGTGACGTTGTTCTTTGTGACATTGTAGGGGGTAATCTCAGAAACTACTGGTCCGATTTAAATAATTCTTTCATTGTTATATAGCTCATTTATCGAAGATGGTTATAAGCTATATATCATATATATATATAAATATACATATATATAAATCATCACGCTAAGACCAATAGGAGCGGAGCAACAATAAAGAATATTTAAAAATCGGGGTGTATTTTCCTCTTGAGAGCGTTCGCTGCATATTAGTTAGCCCAAATTAACTATGTCCACGCGAACGGAGTCGCGGGCAGAGGCTAGTATAATATATATATTTACCAGTGATTGTATAACGTCGTCCGGAACGTTCCTGTTGTGGTTGCATAAGTTGTAGACAGACGAGTGGCTAAAGATGACCGGCGCTCGAGAAAGTTTGATGACGGCCCTCGACGTGTTCTCACTGACATGCGAGAGGTCGATTATCATGCCGATACGGTTCATCTCGCGGACGACTTTCTGTTTAATATAGGAATATTTATTGAAAAGTAGCTGATTTATAAGCGATAGAAATTCGTATAGGTAACAACTATCCAGTGGGAAAATTCTAGTAATCTGTAAATTTGTTTCCATGGTTACATTTAAAGAAACAGTCTTGATTATAGATCTAAGATTGATCATGGATTCGTGAATTATATTCTAAATAGTAATCTTAGAAATCTGACTTTGCGATACTATTATGCAATATATATTCACATCATCGCTTAGCGTAAACATAACTCTCTGGGTCCCTTATCAAAATCAACGCTGGAGGACTAACCTCCCACAGCACATATGCTGACTCGGGGCTCATTTGCTACACACATATACAAAAAATGATTTGTATCTTACCGTTGTATTTGAATCTATATTATATATGACCTTATTATATGTGGTCTCATTATATGTATGCTTTCATCTTTAATCAATAATTATAATTGAGTGTGTGTTACAAATAAGTGTATTTTCTTTCATTTCAATTAATAACCTAAGGAGTTGTCAAATGTATTGTTAATAAAGAAGGAAATTGTTTTCTCCTGTGTATTAGATCAAATTAAAATTGCTGACAGATTTTATTCAAAAGGAAAAAACAAGAATATACTATACGACAACCAGTAGGTTTTCAAGAGAGGCACTTCAAGTTGTTGATACTGAAAGTCACAAAATGAACAACTAATATTTATTTTATTAACGAATTCTTTTTACAAAAACAAAAATACGACGCAAAGTAACAAACTACCCAATAGCAATAATATTGTCCATAGTTTATTACGATTCATATGAAACAAAGCGTGTCTTATAGCTCTTGGTATTTATCTCTACTGTTCAGCTAGTAAGGACAGAATAGATGATTAGAAATTTATCCGAGAGTATTGAAATTCTCTGCAACAAATGCATGCGAAATATTGTTATTATGTTTCATAACAACTTCGCAGAATACGGAATCAGGAGTTTCATTTCGTTCACAATACAAAATGCGCTGTATGCTTGGAACATGAGCGATAGCGATTTAATTTACTTTACATACATTCTACGAGATTGTTAAGTTTTCTCGATATCGCTTCTAAACTTTTAAGGTAAAAAAGTTAAGATCAAGTGCTGATAGTAAGGCTACCTTGTGTGTTGCATATAGTAACTAATTCAATAATTTATTACAAATAAGTATCATACTATCATCATCATACTCAGGATTATTAAAGAAAGAAAAACAACAAACATATGTATATAGCAATAAATTATCTCCCTAATAACAATATTTAATCAATTGCCGAATGTATGTAAGCGTATCAACTCTCGGACTCCCTTTTTTATTTCATATAGGAGGCAAATGAATAAACCGGTCACCAGTTGTTAAGCGATCACCGCCGTCCATAGACACTAGCAATCCCAGAGGAGTCGTACGTGCGTTGCCAGCCTTGTGTTTGTGGGAGTGAAGAGAAAGGGAGATGAGAGGGGAAGGGAGAGGAAGGGGAGAGGTGAAGAGGGGAGATGGGTCTCTGGCGCTCTCACTGATTGAACAAAACGCAACAATGCAAGCGCTGTTACTTCACGTCGGTTTTCTGTGAGAGACTGGTGTTACCCCAGGTGGGCCGACCCATTCATGCTGAAACCAATAATAGCTTCAGCATGGCTCTACCACCTACAAAATACTTTTTATTGGAGTGATAATGGGAAATCAGTAATAGACAAGATATAACTATACATTTTAATTTGCGTATTAGAGTCCGGAATACATAATAAACACAATCATTCAGATGATGGATGTATGTTTGTAACTGAGCACAATATTGTTATAACCATGGGCGCCGCCATATTGGCCTTGACTGCTTTGCCAAACGCCTATCCTACTTCTATTCCGCGGCAGCGCGTCAGTTGTAATGCGAGATGCAATAGAAAAATGTTAGGCTATAGAACAAAAGTTTTACTTTGAAAAGCTACCCACCGTTTTATCTTCACCTATTTATACTATATATCGAAACCATATTGTTATTTTACCCAGGATTAAAAATGCAGTCTTAAAAACCAAAGATATAAATGTGACAAAAAAAACTCGGCTTACCTCCCCGAATTCAGTGAGTCCATTTGCGACCGGTGGTTCGTTCGACGAGTCCGCCCTGTGGAACAAACAATGCAAGTACATAACAAAAACAAAAGGTAAACGGAACAGTGTACATTAGCTGCCTTTTGTTCGCGTTGCTTTAAAAAAACGCGTATATTATAACTATAAATTAAGGATAAATTTGTTTTAGTCGGGTTTACAGAATGAAAGTGCAACCGCTATAAATACAATTATGTCATTAAACCAAAAATAGTTAATAATAATTGATAATTAAACAGGTAATATTTATTAAATTACTTAAAAAAAAAACAAACTAATATGCTCACGGATATGATTTTTTATGTATACAAGACACTACACGTAAGTAAAAAAAGGTGCGGACAAAGAGTCTGCAGAATGGAATATTAAAAAAAATGAAATTAAGCAAAATTAAAATACTTTTAAAATAATACAAAGAGGTTTTGGCGGGAAGTCTGTCATGTAGTGGATTTTATATTTTATACATAATCTTGTGTTATTTGACTCTATATTGTGTAAATTCGGTGGTGTTTTACGTAATATAGTTAGTTTCTTGTGCATAAGTGAAGTGAATGGAAAATAATACCACGGAACATGAAATTCTGAGATGCCACAAAAACTCCCTGGAAGGCAAGGGATCCACTATCTTGTTAGAATAGTGATTCACATGATGCTTAATATTGAAATGATCGCACGACACGTGATATTATTGAATACGTGTCAATGGCAGTAATAATCGGATAGATTGATTGCCAAAAATAAAGTTGAAAAAAATAATCATAAAAGCAAGATAAAATCTAAGCTGACTGGCCTTCATAGCTTCATCGAATTACCGCTCTACCTACTTCACTAGCACTATTAAATCCTTCATCTTCAATATTTGTTTTATATTAAAGAAAGGCGCTAGTTATTATTTTATGCTTATTAAATTTTATATTGACTGCAGATAAATTCACAGGCGGATGTAAATTATTCGTAAAGATGTACATAATTTTTTGTTAAAAAGTTCTTAATTACATTTTTATTTTTTAAATGAAAATATTATTTTACAAGTCAAGAGTCTGGGGAAAAACACTCAATAGGTATCCTCAACCGACTTCCAAAAGAGGCTCTTAACTCGGCAGTATTATTTTGTTACCTTAGAACTTCCTTGTTTATAATCCGTTATAATATTTTTTATCGGTAAGAATATATATTTAAAGGGGTCTTATTTATTTTGATTAAGTTATTACTTGGTTCGACATTATTATTGACAATTTAAGGCTATATATTATTAGATTCTGTTCGCGACCTCGTCCGAGTGGAATAATGATTTGGGGTTATCTAACACGCAGCGGAAGCTCCCAAAAGGAAAAAACGATATATGCCCTATATATCATCACGCTAAAACGTAATAGGAGGAATGGAACACCGATGAAGAATGTTTGAAATTGTATTTTTTTCCATTCGAGTGCTTTCTTACATGTTAGCGTTAGCCCGAATTAACTATTCCACGGCAAAAGCTAGAGATGACATAAAATAACAAATCAAGCTATTCACTAAATATATAAATAACTAGCCTCTGCCCGCGACTTCGTTCGCGTGGAATAGATACACTAACACCAACACTAACACGCAGCAGTTCTCAAAAGGAAAAACATCCCGATTTTGAAACATTTTTCTGCTCCTATTGATCTTAGCGTGATGGTATATAGCCTATAACCATTCTAGATGAATGAGCTATATAACACTGAAAGAATTATTCTAATCGGACTAGTAGTTCCTGAGATTACCCCCTACAACGCCACAACGTCACAACGTCACAAACTCACAAACTTTACCTCTTTATAATATTAGTATAGATATACAATTATACATACTACAATAATGATCTGGGCACGTTGAGCGAGAGACAAGAATATAAAACACAATTAAAGTTTTCATAATACTCTCCGTTCGCTTGCATATGACAGTTTTGAGCGTGACCGATACGCGGAGTCTCTTCAACTTTTCGAAGTACTTTCAAGACGGAAAGTTTCTCCGTTTTCGCGTCTCAACGTCGGGAAACCAGTCGGAGTTTCATATAATACTTGGCCAGAGTCATTCTTGAGATTCTTCGATAATTTTATTCCAATAATCCTTTTTTTATATATTTTTGGAAGTGAAACATTCTTTTGACGCATTGAGAGGTATTTTCGGCAGATGATGAACTTATAATTTCGCGTCATGACATGCTAGTAAGCGTGATCAGTGCGCTTATCTCATCTCTCATCATACGTTCGATTGATTAATAGGCTTTATTAAAATGTATATACCTAATTATTGTTCTGAGTGTCACTTGATATGAAAATTACACTAATGTTAATAATTTCAATAAAACTACAATAATTTAAAAATTCAAAGGACAATATACATTTATGTCATTGTGTTGAGTTTTCTCTTCTGTCGGCAGTCTTTAAGACTTACTCAACTTTGTTTTGTATGTCGATTATTTTTATATCAGCAGTTTTTAATGATGTATTTTGAAAGAGAAAAAAGATGGTAGCTAAATAGCTAAATAATTGTTTTAAAATGGCAGTTTTAGATTGTGTACCAAACAAAGTACAATACTAGTTGTTTTTTTTTTCTCAAACTGACTACGCTATTGACCCAGCAAGGTCTTAACAAATTCATCAGAGCACCCAGGGGAACGCTCAGGGCACTCAGCCGATTCTATTTTACACCTAGCTCAAGGGAGCACGGCACACCACGGCTTGGGCTGTTGCTTGATAAGTGCAAATCGCGACCTATCTTTTTTTTTAACATGGGGAAAACCTTTATGGATACCCTTCCTCCCGGGAAAGAGGGTGGGTTATTTCCGACTCGCACGGGCTAAAAGCCCACGGTGTTCCGACAGACCGTGTTGTTGGGGCGGTAAGGGATCATTCTAGCTAATCAACCTTGTAGAGCTGCCCCAACGGTCCGCCCGGCGGAAGGTGGCCGCCGAGCTCCTACCTATAGAGAAGCAGACTGGGTACATACCAGCTGCCTCCCCTCGTCCGCTGGACCTGTGCTATGAGGAGATGGTTCCCCCGACCCATCCCCTCAGGTACGGCTACGGTGGCAAGAGGAGTTGGGCAAAGTGCCACCTCCTTTTGCCGGTCCTCTGTTGGCGGAGAGGGCCACTCAGTGGGTCTGCCTCACGGGCCCTCTCCGCCGCCTCCTTCTGCAAGATGACCTCTTCACAAGAGGAGGCTACTGCTTGCCACGCCTGTTCGCTGCCGACCATGGCCGAAACCACGCCCGGCAGCGTCAAATCCCCCCCCCACCCCCGCCGCCAGAGTGCGGCGCTCTCTCTCTCACGCAACACACTTGCAGAGAGTGTGCTGCGCGGTGTCTTTCTCAGCGCCGCACTCGTGACAGGCGGCGGTCGGCACCCTGTGAGCGATCCGGTGCAAGTACCACCCGAAACAATCGTGTCTGGTAAGTACCTGCTCCAGCCTGAACGTCAGGGAGCCCCAATCCCTATTAATCCATTCCTGTAGGACCAGGCGGACGGCGTCAATGGTGTACGTCCCGAAGCGCACGTCCGCCAGATCCTGCATCCACCTTCTAATTGCCCCCTCTCGCAACTCATGCCTTCTGACCTCTATCTCCCTGGGAGTCGGTGGCTCCCCACTACTTTTCCTCGCCGCCGTGTACGAATACGCGAGAAAGGAAGGTAGCTGGTGAGCGTAAAGACCGCCGCCGAGGACACTGTGCGGTACGCCTGGATCGCCCTCAGTGCCACTGTGCGCTGCGCATTATGCAGCGCGCACACGTTTTCGGCACAGAGGGCGTCTGCCCACACCGGTGCTCCATAGGCGACTATCGCCCGCACGACTCTCATATAGAGTCGACTGCACCCGGCACCCGGCCCCCCTATATTGGGGAGCAACCAGCCGAGTGCCAGCAATTCGCGGTTTGAGCCCCACTTTGCGGACCTAGGGACCTAGGCTTGAGCCGCTGCCGAATGGGCCTAATCTGGTTAGTAGTTGTTATTTTAATGATAGCCTGGTTAGCAAGCACTCAGAGTTGAAAATTTATCGCCAAGCTGTAGACGCGTTCCGGCAGCTGCTAGTTCTCTCTCAACTTAATTGGGATTAATTGAAATAACAATTGAGCCATATCAATACTAACATCTGATCACATTGTGGTTAAGCGTTGAAACTTATCTATATAACAAGAATTTTTAGATTTTTATGAAAAAAAAAATGTTGCTTGTCTTGAAATAAGTGAGAAAATACGTTTCAATAATTTTTAGAAATTTCTGTCTGTGTGTCAGTTTGTATGAACACGCATCACTGTAAAATACTATGTTGACGATAAAACCATAAACAAAATTATTAAATATATAGTCGAGTAGCATTTAAGATTAGTTTCATTAAAATAGGTTCACTTTATCAAAAGTTATTGTAAATTTATTGAAGATGCAACTCAATGACGAGAGAAAAGTAGATAAGTTAATGAACTCAATATATTCAGATTATGTTAGTAGTCACTGTTTTTTTTTACATTTGCTTCCACGCGCACGGAGTCGCGAGCACAGCTAGGTAGTGATAAAAGTATTATTAACTTATTTTTAAATAAAAACAAACTTCAAATTTAAGAAAAACAGATTATGTCATAAAACCTTATGATAGAGGTGAAACTTTTGTATGAGAGGGAATAAATAGTTTTAGTCAATAAAATACAGCAAAAAGCTAACACTCAGTCGATCAGCCACCAAGTTCTAACCACTCTCGACGTTACTTAACTTCGATGATCGGATGAGAACTGGTGGTACAAACACTATCCGACACAATATTTATAGCCACCATTTTCTGTAACACAAAAATATTACCGAACAAAATTTCAAATTTAAATTAATAATTAATTGTTTGTATATGCCCGGGCAGCGATAAAATGACGTTCATGTAGGAGTATGACGTCATCCATAGTAACGTCATGGTTATGATTTGATCGATCAATTCAACAAGAATAATGGAATTAAATGTTAACCGATACAGAAATATAATACTGACTATAGTTACAACAAATTATCCGTAGATGTGATTATCCCAACTGTCTGTGCGAGTATGCCCAGCACCTAGCCATCGGTCGCCTTTTAAGGCATCAAGATACATAAACAGCTGATACCTCCAACCAATGGTGTCTCATATTGAGGTAAATAATGAACAACCGATAACTTCAATCAATCGTGTTTGAGGTCATTAGTAACACCCCCGATATAGTAAATAGCGCGGTATCGCAGGTCAATAGTGGCTCCCCCGATATATATATAAGAAGGTTCACTTCAATATAAAATAGATAGGGAAAGTTGTTAATGATTTGTAAATTATGTGATCAAGTTTTAAAACGTGATAAATGTCGTTAACACTTCGAAACCCGGCGAGAAATTCACTGTAAACGGAACGCATGTACGTGATTCGACTAAGTAACAAAAGTTCCGTGACGCTAAAATGTTAACTTAAACCGGGAATTAAACATTCCAATCTTTAGACTTGTTGAGATTTGTCGGATTAAATAAATTTCAGGTCACACAAAACAGTCGCGTTCTACGGTCGCGGCGTATTTATCCAATTGTACAAGAAGCGTCATTTCTTTTTTCATCGCTACGTTGACGTAATTTATAGTAATGCTGATTTGACGTTTTTAATTAGTTTTTTTATATTACTTCACAGAGGGGAAGTCCAAATAAGCTGAAATGAAAAGGATATGAAAAAATAGTAGAGTTTATGAATATCATATTGATCAATGTTAGTTTGAATACCGAAATGGTTTTTCTAATCTGCTTGATTAAGTACCACTCTCATAGTGAAGAAGAAGGAAATAATTACGTAAGGAGTTTTTAAGGATATTTTGTCACTCCTTCTCCCCTGGTGAGATTTGTTTCAACGTCCCTCCAATCTCAGGTAAAATTCTTCAGAATTTGGATATTGAGTGGATTTATTCGAAAAAAAAAACAATTTACTTTACTAATCATAATTACATATAATTCCGATTATTATTACATTACATTTTGCTCCGTATTTTTATTAGGTATCTATATGTAAGCACAAATCATTTTCTTTATTTATCTACCACCTTATGGATCTACCATCAATAGAATGGAACGTATATATACTGTTGGAAACAAATAAAATGTCGGGTAGTTATACTGCGACTGCCTATATAAGGGGCGGCGCTCGAGTTGACTCGGACTCGCTCCGTTGTCATACGCGCGCGAGGACGTCACCGGAGCTCCGCGAGTCACCCAGTCGACTATCGCCCGTCCTGCGCGACGATGCGCCGCATCAGCGCTGAAGCTTCCCGCCCGGCAACGGCAGCGAGGGGTAACAAGAAAGTCACTTCGACGCCTCTACATCGAAACCAATGACCTCATGCTTGCCTTCGGACTCCGTCGAATCTCACCCGTCGATCACCGCATCGCTCACTGGACTACGTGCCAGCCTGCTACCCGTCCGCAGCCCGCGGAGACGCGACAGAGGTCGCCCGGTGGGGGGTCCTCACCGACACGCGTGTACGAGAGTGATATTAGCATTCAGCTCGGACGCTGTCAGTGGGGATGACCCGCTGGATGGCACTGTATCTGCGCCTCCAGGAGGCAGCCGACGAGAAGAAGATGCCTTCCGCCGAGGACTTCACGGCGCTTGAACGCGCTGCCAAGGGGGACCTGAAACCCCCGAAGATCCCAGACAGCCAGATCGGGCCTATCGGTCGCGCGCTGCGCCGCAAGCGCAGCGACACCGAAGCCGGCCCTGTCACGACACCAGAGATGCTACTCGCGCCCAACACATCGCCTGAGATCCAGTTTTCGGACCCGAAGTGGACGAAGACACAAGACGCCGCGCCCTCCACGTCGCGCGGCGCGAAAACAGAAATCCCAGCGGCGAAGGTGCACGCACCCGCACCCACGATGCTACGCGATCACAAAGGGTAGCCCGCGAGCAGCCCCCCCGCGCATCTCCCTAGAAAGCCTCACCCCGCGGTAAAGCTATACCGTCGTGTAAGCCCGCTGAACGCTCAGTGGCGCCATCCGCGCATGCGTCGTCGCGAGAGTTTGCTCGTAAGCAACCATCGTACGCCGCGATCACAGCGTCGCTGCTGGAACTACAAGCCAGCCAAGCAAGATCGCCTCCGCAAGACATAGATACCCCACGGAACCCTAATCCCGAGCGACGGCAACGCTTTCCGCCCATCGTCGTTGAGAGTCTTCCTAACTGGACTTTGCGTTTCCGACGGTTGGCAGAGATGCTGGAGCGCGCGCCGAACGCACGCCCTTTTGGCAGAGGGGTTCGCTTTATCCCTCAGAGCCCAAGATGAGCACGAGATAATAACCGATTACCTCTCTATGTTAGAGAGTGATGAGGGAGTGAATTGGTTTACATATTCACTCCCCGACGAACGCAGCCTGAAGGTCGCTATCCGCGGCCTCCCCGCAAACACCCCCTCAGAAGAGGTGGTAGCTGCCCTAGAAGACAATGGATTCCAACCACTCTATGCAAGAGCGATCCATGGAAGACAGGGAAGATCAGGGTGCATCTTCCATTGCGCACTCAAGAGAACGCCAGGCCTGACAGAAGCCATTTACAAGGTGGAAGAGTTTCTTCTGATGAGAGTCAGAATAGAAGGGTGGCGTGGGAAGAGAGGGCCGGCGCAATGTCATCGCTGCCAGCAATTCCGGCACTCCTCCCACCAGTGCCACCGCACGATCGTCTGCGTCAGATGCGGGGGGCCACACCCCGCTCACCAATGCGACCGCCCGATGAGTGAACCGGCAACCTGCGTGATTTGCGGGGACCCTCACCCATCGAACAACGCCAAGCTATGCCCCGTGTTTCGACGCGAGGCACGCAACCGCAGGGCAAGCACCGTCGCCCGTACGGGTGATTCCGGGCGTAAGACGACTGCTTTTACCCAACCGAACACAGTTGAGGAGACAGCAGCGGCGAGCCTGATGGCTCCCGCCAACGATCTCAAGTCTCGAAGAGGCAGGAAAACACCCTCCCACCACTCCCTAAGTGGCGAAGAGAAGGCCTAGCCAAGCTAGAAAGCGAGCTACCTACAGCGGAAACTCCCAAGGAACGATTCCTTATCGAGGAGTTTATCGAACTGACGAAGGACCCGAAATACACGCCACGACCGATGCCCGCAGAATTCGAAAATGAATCCTAAAACAAGAATCACCCAGCACAGAATGTGCCACCAAAGGACCGACCCGTATTCACGGGTCGCGACGGACTGGCCACTGTAGAAGGCATACGCCTTGACCAGTTTCTTCGCCCGCCCACACAAAGGGTAGGCAGAGACGACCACAGCAGGAGTTGACTCCACCAAACTAGGTCTGTATAAGGCGTACGTGAGATCTCGTCTCACGTACGCCACCCCAGCATGGTTCGGTTGCGTATTAGATTCCCTTAAACGCAGATTACGGACTCAACAAAGCCAGACGCTAAGAACGATCGTTGGGGCGCCGCGTTATATGCGCAACGCGACGATCGCTCGCGATCTGCGAGTCGAAAGCCTAGACGAGCATATAAGCAGCCTCGCCACGAAAATGTTTTGTAGAGCGGACTCTTCGGCGCATGTCCATATCCACGGCATTGCGCCGCTTCATGCAATACCACTAGAACCCAATAACATTGAAATCCAGAGAGTCAGCAGGAGAAAGATTAAAAAAGCTGACGCGCGAACGCTCATCCGCTCGCCTGAGCCGGAATGAGCGAATCGCGACCCGAGGACCAGATGGAGGCCTATATCAGGCCTCCTACTTATAGACACGCCCTTGGAAAGGGTGTCAACCAAACAATCACCGTCAGAGGGTTCGCCCTGGCACGGTTTCCCCGCACCTAATAAGGAGCGAGAAGATTGCATCGGGGATCGAGGAGTTGACTCACTCTTTCGGTGGCCGTTGTGGAGAGCTACTAGTTATTTCCAAACTCGTGTCCGTTATTTAAAAGTGATTTATTGTTAGAATATATTTTTAACAGTTTGTATTATAAATTGGCCAGGCACCTTTATTTTTTATAATCAATAATAATTGTTTCTATTTGAAAGCACTTTAAACGAATACAAGTACTACCCTCTATCAAAAATGTACGTTTGAAACTCGCAACTTAGCGTAACTGTGTTGAAAAAATAATTAAAAAATTGGAAAAAATGTATAGAAGACCGAAATAAAACCTAGTACCAGTGTAAATTAGTGTTCTTATTATCAAGATCAGCGACCTGAGTGACAAACTCAATTGGGGTACCACGAAGAAGAGGATCTCCAGGTGCGAATGAGTGGTGGAAAAATGTCCGCATAATGTCATTTCCTAAACACATTTTAATATAGCCATATTAAATAACTTTATTCGTGGATTTTAACATATTGAAGAATTACGTGTCAAACTTCGACATATTGTAATATAATTTTCTAACATGTTTTACTATATTTGCCCTTAAAAAAATACGTGATACTTGTAGTAAACCGCCTTCCTCCCCCCTGTCTCCACGTAAGATCTAGTGAGATTCGGCATAAGTCCCTCTTCCCTGTTCCTATATTAATCACTTAATATATGCTATATATACATATTCATTGACGTGTCCGAAACTGTAAGTCAGTATTCCTCAACGGCGCTTGAAGGCTAATCTTCCCAACCCGATTAGGCCTCCCACGGCAGCGGCTCAAGGCTAGGTTCGATCCTTCGGTAGGGAGCCCTTGAGTGCGTTGCTTGCGCGATACGGTGACACACAAATATACATCACCGCTACAACACTACACGATCACCCCCACACACGTGCACGCCTACACGCTTACACATGAAAGTGGAAGGGTTTACTTTTTTCCCTTATCGAACTGAAAAACTCTCAATTTTCCGATAATAAATATACGGAGGAGTTGTTGAGGCGTGTATGCTTGGTACACATATACGTTTCAACAACTCATACACATATGAATAGATAGCTAGGTTAGCTTAGATAGGTCGCGATTTTGCATGCAACAGGCAACAGCCAAGCCGAGGTGTGCCGTGCACCCTTGAGCTGGTTGCCATAATGAAATCGGCTGAGTGCCTTAAGCGCTTGCCTTAGTAGTCCGGTGAAGCTGTTAAGACCTTGCTGGGTCAATAGCGTAGACATTTCGAAAAAAAAAAAGCTAATCTTCCCATTGAAATAAAGATTGGCAAGCTGGATTTCGTAAAAAACCGACATGATCTAAATCTGGAAGCTGTGACAAAACCAGTACCTGTTTTTCGGGGGAATAGTGATAGGTTTTACAGCAAATTCCCAAAGCATATTATGAAATTGTGACTAGATAAACCAGATTGATTTTCTTGCCGGTTCTTCTCGATGACTGGGTTGTTTTCCGAACCCGTGGTAGTTTTGCCCTTCTTAAGTCACTTTTTAGGGCCTAAACTGAATAAAGTATTTAATTGATTTGATTTATAGTATGTTACCACATTAGCCTCACCCTCATTTAATATTAGATGACAGACATTGTAATTAAATACTCACAGCGTGTTATAAAGTGTACAGAAAACTATATAATTATCTGGATGCTAATCGTATGGTAGACAATACAAACAAGTAATATGAGAAGGACCGCGCGGACCCGTGTGGGCGGTATTTGTTATGTGGCTCATACCCGAGGCAAAAAGTGGGTGATAAAAGGGTATTCATGTAGTGAGAGATTATCTCAGAGAGATGTGTTTGAACTAAAGGCCACGTACTAAACCAAGGTTAATCTCGGGTTTGGAGAGATACAAGTTTTCATTATTACCTAATTAAATTTTAAATACATCATCTTATTCTATCTTAGTTTCTCCACATTGTTTTCTAATTTGTTTATATTCAATACTAGCTGTATCCGCGACTCCGTCGGCGTAGAACTTAATCTAAAAAAACGGTGACTAATAAAATCATGCGAATGTATTAAGTGCATTTACTCATTTACGTTTCACTCGTACTGAAATTGCGTCATCATTAAAATTACGGTAACTTTTAATAAAGAGAACCTATTTTAAAGGGACCAAGACTAAACGTTACTCCAGGATATGCTTTATTATATTTGGTTAGTTTTTATCGTGGAGGTAGTACTATAACAGTAATGCCTGTTCAAACAAACGACAGAGATTTCAAAAAAAAATATTTCTTATATCAAGAACTTGCAACAATTTTTTTTACAAAAATTTAAAAAGAACATTCTTGTTATATCTATAGATGTAATATGTATGTAACGACCTTTTAAAATTCCCTTAGATTAAAACAGAAAGTAAGTGTAAGTAGCTTATTTTAATTTTATAAAGAAATCTTGTATAACACATATACATTTTTTTAATATTATAATTTTAACAAACGCGTAATTGTAAAATTGATATGTTAGAAGGTATATAACATGTAGTCGATGCAGTCAGGATGCCAATAAATACTTCGTAGTTACTTTCACTCTTTATTTGGCTAGAGTTACGGCTTACAGTACTTTTCACAAAGGAATGCGTAGATAACACCGACATCTTGCCTTTCATTATTTACTTATAATTCTGCTATATGTTTTAAATAACACAAAGATAATAATTAACGAACAAATTAATATATTTACGTACATCAATTCAATACAAAATCATTCTAATTTATGTATCTGAAATATGTTTAGCCATACAATTATGTGTGTAGAGTATTGACATCTAGCCCTTTGTAGGTCAAACTATGGAAGTCATGTTATGGAAGTAATAAATCAATAATATCAATTGCTATTTATGTCTCAATGAAATCTATATAATTATAATATATCTCATTTATGTATCTTTTATAAAATGGCGCTAGTGTTAATGTATCTCTCTCATATGTTGGCGCTTGGCGCTAGTATCAATGCGGATCTCTAATATGTGGCGCTAGTATCCCTTGTTTTGAATATGACGAGCGGTACCGGAGGTTGGTAGATAACATATACGTATCCATATTAACATAATTGGCTTTATAAATGTTTAAAGTACTTTTTACGTCTTGATTAAATAGGGGCTGTCTTTTTACTATAAATATTTAGTTATTACAGAAATCATATAATCCTTTTACTGATTTTAATTTCGCTCTGTTAACTCTTATAATTAATTACTTAATCGCTGTGCAAAAACGTAATGATTTTAGCCAAAACTACATTCTCAAAGGTGTAAATCTAATTTTAATTACCTTTTATGTTGTCGTCTTTATAAAGGTTAAATGTAATCTATACATATAATAAGAATGTAGAAATAACGTATCTGTACTATTTCTATTTTCATGAAAATAATTTTTGCAAGTGTCTAGTAAGTCATAAAATACATTTTAATCATTTTTAGAAATGTCTATCTATCTATCTGTCTGCCTGCCTCTCTTTCTGTATGAACAGGCATCACTACTAAAGTACTAAGTTCACAATAAAACCACACCAAGAAACACATAAAACTTAGTTAGTAAAGACTTAGTTTTTCCTTCGTTAAAATCGGTTAACTCTATCCAAAATTATTGTAATTTGAATGACGACGCGACGTAAGGTCGAGGGAAAAGTAGATAAGTAAATGGACTTTCAGATGACCTTATGAATCACTATTTTTTACAGAAGGTCCCACGCGGACAAAGCTTCGGGCACAGCTAGTATTTCATATTAATTAATGTAATATAACATTAAAAGCAGTTTTAGATAACGCTTCTAAGATTATAAGACATGCTCAAAAGCAATGTGAGATAATACACCAAGAGTATAAATAATTTATAAAAACTTAATTACTGCAAAAAAAGAAATTTGGTAAGTATGTAAGGCGTTAATGTTTCATTTTAAGAAGATTTTGTTACTTAGTAACTACTTCTAAGGGAAAATAATAATATAGGAATGATGAAGGTATTTAAATCGTTTTACTAACGTGCGACGATTCCGCACTAGTATGTATCGCGTTGCTAATATAATTCAATGATATTACAACTAAATATCATTGACATAAGTCATCTAAATCCTTCGAAATGATACATTACCCAATTTTGAAGAGGAAAGGTGCCGATTTCGCAGAAATTACCCGCATACTTTTAATGAGACAAATAATATTATATTATGACTTCAATTCCTTTAGGCACAACTACTGGGTCTGCAGAGGAATTACTGAGGATTTCCCTTATTTAAATTAGTCTGCTTAATTAGTCTTGGAAATTACTTGGTATATTGGAAAATACTTTGTTGTAAAACCGAACAAAATTACCTAAAAAACTGTTATTAGTTTTACTAAGTACATATAATTATAGGTCTATGGTTTCCAAGACTATTTCTATACTTCTGTCGGCAAGTAAAATTTTTGAAAAGATTATTCTCAAACAATTAGTTAATTATATTAATGTGCATAAGTTTCTGGTTGCTCGACACTTTGGTTTCAAAAAATCAAAATCTGCTAGTGACGCAGGTGTAACGCTTATAGGTTATATATTAGGGGCCTAAGAAGATTCCCAGGACGCAATCGGTGTGTTCTGCGATCTGTCTAAGGCCTTTGATTACGTTGACCATAGTAAGTTTATTCTAAAATTAAACCAATATGGTTTTTGTGGATCTTCTCTCGACCTTCTAGTCTCTTATTTAAAAGATCGCTGTCAGAAAGTTAGCATACATGGGGTAACCTCTGCGGGATCGTTTGCATGAATTGGTATTCCGCAAGGATCAATTTTAGGGCCGTTCTTGTTCTTAATATATATAAACGATCTACCGCCAATGGTTAATAAATTTGATGACATTGTGCATTTTGCAGACGATACTTCACTTATATTTAAAGTGAAAAGGATAGATTTTGAGGTTGGGTATCTGAATAATACTTTAAATGAAATTTGTGATTGGTTTGCGTTAAATTAATTGATTAACTTTACTCAATGTTAGCCAGTAAGATAGTAGAATCAAAACCGAAGGGAATTTAGTAGGGGTCGTTGTTAATACTATAATCTTAGGTAACACATTTGATTTAAAATTATAATGGAGTCCTCATATTAAAAAAATGGCAAGTAGATTAAGTTCTGCTGTGTTCGTAGTACGTAAGATACGCCAGCTAACGGATATTGCCACTACTAGGTTAGTTTACATCGCTTGCTTCCATAACTTAATGTCTTATAGCATTTTATTGTGAGCTATACAATAAGTATACCATATTTTTATTACAAAAACGAGCAATTCAAGCAATATACAATATGGCATTGAATAATTAAATACCAAGTATCAAGAATTTGGTATCTTAACTCTAGCTTATAGATTTCCAACTTCAGTAAAAAGACAAATGACTAACACATTATAAAACCATAAAATATAATCAGTAATCTATAAACCGAGGGCAAATGTATCTGTTATCGTCTGAATTCATGTAGAGAAATGCGCCATGAATTTGAGACTCACGCCGTGAGATAATGGATAAAAATGTCACACCATTGGTATAAATATGCGTGCTTTGCTATTCACGTGCATGTGTGTGTATATAATATTCAATGTGTCCACGTCAAACTGTGTAAGGGGTTACAGACAGCGATAAGTAACGAGTTTTCTTTTGAAATATTAATATGGTATAAAAAGATTGTCTTTTATTTGATAGTCTGTGGAAAAGAATAATGTCTCTCAGCAAGATAACTTGTATTACTATTCAATTATTAATTTTAATTAATTCCATTAAGGAGATGTAGGGTAGGTGAAATAGCGAAAGGTGTCTGGGGTAGCTTATAACACAGAAATACAAGGGTCAAGGGGAGGGTAAATAAAACTAAGACTTATATGGATCTCAGTGCTGGACTACAAAAAAGCTGGGTGTGAGAAGATTACATGTGGCGGAGATGTGAATTAGGATAGATGTGTGATGTAATCAAAATGGATAGGATTAAAAATGAGTATATCAGAGTAAGTTGGAAAATAATAGCAATAATCTAAGATTAAAGAGTGACAAGCATACATGCTGTGGGAATGTCATGAAAAGAGATTAGAGATATATGACTAAAACACATTGAGCATGAGAGTGGAAGGATATCTCTGTGTAAAAAGACGGTTTGGATGGGTTGCGTCAAGAATATTTATGTTAGTGGCATCTGACAGAGGACAGTGAAAGAGAAAGCCATTTTGTGCCGATTCTACTTATATGGGATAAGAGATAAATAATATGTTTATTTTTTAATATTAAAAATGTCTATAGTGTTGCGTTTCTAATTAGGGATGTTACGAAGTTTCGACTTTAAATCTGATACTTCAAAAGCTTCAATTTATCTAGACATTAGCCTTTTCTTCTGGGTTCGCTTGAATTAAAGTGGATATGATGTATCTCTGGTGAACAACATTTTTCTAAAAGAATTAAGCTGTGCAAGCGTAACAAACAAACTTACGCGTTTACAGTACTAATTAGTAGGATACATCAAAGTTAGACAGTGCTTTTTTCGATGATTCGTTTTGTCGTTTGAAAGTTTTGAAGCTCTCAATTCAACTGTGCAACAATTTGTATAAGCTCCACCGGGGTTTTGCTCCTCGTGTACAACTTGTTAGCGAAGCGGCGATAGTCTGATTTATAATCCGTTTCGGAGCAAGTTGGACAGCGAGAAAACTGTCAAATTGCCATCTACAGAATGCAATTGTGTCGTTACATTACAAAATGAGCTGAATCTAATCTTAGCAGTTTTAAATATTTTACGTTGTTTTTCAAAAACTTAAAATTTTATACATGTAAAATATGAATATCATAAAAGAAAAAAAAGCCTTGTGGACTGATTATGAAATGTAACGATACAATTGTTAACTTCTTTAAAAACTTGGCTACATAGTAACCTACATCAATGAATGATGCTTTTCTTATTCTTTATACAAATTTATGTATTACTAGCTGACCCGTGCAACTTTGTTTGCACCATATCGGTTATTATCGGTTTAAATTGTACTTTTAAATGTAAATGACTTAAAAAAAACCTAAAACCCGATTGCAGCGATATTTCGCAGTGACTCCTAACTATCCAGGGACTCATTTTAACATATACCCCATTGGTATGTGAGAAATCTTTTAAAATAAGCGTAGAACCTGTTCGCAGCATCCTCTAACGGGCTTAATGAAGATAAAAACTAACCTACATATATTGCCGATAAATGTCTTCACAGTATCCCCTGTAATTTCATCACTTGACATAGGTACTGTTAATAGTGAACTTATCTACATTAAATTTCCTTTTTTTTGTCGAACTCACTACGCTATTGGCCTGGCAAGGCCTTAACAGCTTTACCGGACTACAAAACATAAAATTTCCATTTTGATTTAGTAATTTGTTTTGTAAGAATTTGTAAAGTATTTGTGAAATCTTCATCCAAACACAATCTTGTTCATTTACTTTTGACATACAAACCACCTTTTCGACTAAAATATTGAACTTGGGATAATGTATCTATCTAACGGTGTAAGAATTTTCAAAATCGGATCAGTAGTACCAAGAATTGCCCGAAAACTAAACTTTACCTTTCTTTATAATCATCATTACATAGTACGAAACAAAACTCCCTACTACGTCTGTTTGTCTGTTCGCGATAAACTCAAAAAGTACTGAATGGGTTATCATGTGGATTTCACCAGTGGATAAAGTGATTAATGAGGAACGTTTTAGTATATAATTTTTCAAGGATTTTTATTATAATCAGGACGGAACGTTTGCCGGGCCCGCTAGTATTAGTGTATATAGGTACATGATAGTATGGTAATTGAAAACACCTAAATACATTATTTTAATCGTTGATTCAAGAACCTGAACCAACTGCTTCAACACTTAACAATATTTAAAGAAGTTTTTTTTTTCGAAATGAAAACGCTGTGTACCTGGAAAGGTCTTTACAGCTTCACCGAACTATCGAGGCGAGCGCTGAAGGCACTCAGCCGATTTGGGATGTTTGGGCGACTAACTCAAGGGTGCACGGCACACCTCGGCTTGGGCTATCGTCTGTTTTGTGCAAAAATCGCTATCTATCTGAGCTAACCTAAGCTAATCTATCTAGATATTCTAGATATACGTATATGAGTTATTGAAACATGCATGTGTCCCAAGCATGCGTGCCTCAACGAGTCTTATATATATTGTGTGTCGTAAAAATTCCTCCAAACTATATAGGATAGGATAGGGAAAAATTTAAAGAAGTAATTCTATCAAATATCGATACAACATACGTACTGACAGAACTCTAATTGAGATTCAAAATATTTCAATTTAGCGCCATCTATGGACCCTTTAAGCTATCTTTACTGTTTTTTTTTTCTCAAACTGACTACGCTGTTGACCTAACAAGGTCTTAACAGCTTCACCAGACTACTAAGGCGAGCGCTTGAGGCGTTCAGCCGATTTTATTTTGGCATCCAGCTCAAGGGTGCACGGTACACCTCGGTTTGGCTGTTGCCTCTTGCATGCAAAATCGCGACCTTTAGATTCTAGACTTTAATCCTTTATCCTGGAGAACCCTTTGCGTTTTATGGGACAAAAAGAAAGATGTAATCTCGTAATATTAGTTATCACCATGTCAAGTTTCGTCAAGATTGGATCAGTATTTTCAGAGTGATGCCTGTTCACAGAGACAGACAGATAGACAAATAGACAGACAAAAATTGTATAAAGATTATTTTTGGCTTCTATATCGATAACATAGTCTACACTGATTAATATTTTCAAAAAGTATTTAATGTACAGATTTCGACTTGTTACAGTTTTATTATATAAAAAAAATCATATTCATACTCATAATAGCTGACCCGTGCAACTTCGTCTACACCAAATCGGTTATTATCTGTTTCAATTATAATCTTAAACGTGAAAAATCTTAATAAGCCCGATTGCAGCGACATCTACCTTTTTCAATTGGTAATCCGAACTATACAGGGGCTTACTCAAATTTATACCCCGTTGATATGTGATTTTTTTTTTAAATAACCCTAAAACCCATTCGCAGCATCACCTACTGGGTCCAATTATAAAAAAACTAACCTACATATATTGCTGATATACGTCTTCCCAGTAACGACGATAGATGATTTTTGCCGATTTCAATTACATTCATTATGATTAACTATTAAAAGGAATGTGGTGTCGTGGGACACCAGGTAGGAACGAAGTTCCTTCGGCTAATGTAGAATCGACACAATTTGCAAAAAAAATCGTGCTCAATTTTATGTAATCGTAATTCAAATTATCAATTAAAATAACAAAATATGTCTCTCTATTTTTGTTTGACAACATAAAATTACATAGAAATAGAAATAATTACAAAAAAGGAGGAAGAGAAAGGTATTATACACTACTCGCTTGTGTATACGACTATTGCGCACGTCTCATTTAACGGTTTTATTCCACGCACTTTTAGTTACGGTTTTACTATCACATTTTTTTCAGTTCGGTCGCGCAGCAAAATCCCTATCTACTCCGAGCCTTTTTTTTACATGGGGAAATCCCTATTTGGATACCTACCCCAGCCGGGCTACTGAGGGTGGGTTTTGTCCGACTTGCACGGACTAAAACCCCATGGTGCCTTCACTCACCTATAGGCCGGGGAGTAGGAGCTGCCACTGGCGATGCGTCTACTCCCCGGCAAGTGAAGGCCCCTCATCAGGGGCTTCTTCGCAGTCGAGGGGTCAGAATGGTAGACCCTTCAGGGGAGGGCGATAGTTGCCCTCCTCGACGATCATGGGAGGCGCATCGGCACAATGCGCCTCAACATCTCCTCCAAGCCTTCCGTAAGGAACTTTGTTCCAAAAACTACTGAATAAACATAAAAACACTCGCATATGTGTATAACTTTTAATGCTTCAAAATATTTCAATTTAGCGCCATCTATGAACATTTTAGCTTTCTTTATCTTGACTGATTAGCTCGTTTTTATTATGAACTAATAATGAAATTCATCTATTATACTATTATAATTTTTTATTTATGTGAAAAAGTAATTAATTAAACATTGTTCATCGTTGAATATGTCTTAGATATTATTTATACAATAATATACATATACGATTATTACCGATTTCAATTGTATTTTTAAACACGATAAATATTAATAAACCCAATTACAGCAACATTTACCATTTCCAATTATGAATCCAAAGAAATATAAGTCTAAAACCTATTACATATTAGGTTAGGTTTTGTTTAACAACTTTGTCAACGTTTCGTATGCAGTTCATTTTTTCTCAGGGTGATGTAATAAGCCCGTAGCCTATTGCTAAAGTGCTCGACTTAATGCTAATCGAACAATCGACGGGGGCGACGGTCCAGAACCAGGTTTTTTTTTTGTTTTTTTTAATAGCATAGGGAGATGAAATTTTTAACTAATATGTGTGCTATATATAACAGAAAGGAATAATACCAAACTCTATTAAGAATTTCATGAACTTCAATTTTTTTTTAAATTCGTTCGTTATCCTGGAGAACCCCTTGCATTTTATAGGACAAAAAGTATCCTGGATGTAGCCTTGTAATATCAGTTATCACTGTGTTAAGTTTCGTTAAAATTGATTCAGTACTTTCAGAGTAATACGGGTTTAGATTCTAGACTTTAATTCTTTATCCTGGAGAACCCTTTGCGTTTTATGGGACAAAATATTTGATGTAATCTCGTAATATTAGTTATCACTATGTCAAGTTTCGTCAAGATAGGTTTAGTACTTTCAGAGTGATGCGTGTGCATAGGGACAGACAGACAGACAGACAGACAGACAAAAATTGTAAAAAGATTATTTTTGGCTTCTATATCGATAACATAGTCTACCCTGATTAATATTTTCAAAAAATATTTAATGTACAGATTTCGACTTGTTACAGTTTTATTATAGTATAGATAGAGTATTATAACTTCAGTTATACTTCTTTTGGCGCGTTTGGGAAAAAATATGAGACTGAATTAAGATGCGCGCGTACACCGACACTGAAACGCGATACTATAAAGTTGGTTGGCAGTTGTCTGTCAAATTTTCGTGAGAATGGATAAATATATTCAAATATATATAAATCTACAACACGTGTTTTTGGAGATAAAATAATATATATTCGTGTAAAAATCTATATGTGTAATTGCGTATAACCTAAGTTATATATTCTAACGAATGATAGTTTATTGGGATAAAAGTGGTTTTTATATATTAAAATTTTTGTGGGTTTACAAAACTGTCTGCTGTATGTCTTCTATTTATTTGTTCATCTTAGAAATTATTATTTGAAAAATAATTTATTTTACTTCTTTTTGGTATTCTTACTTGATTCTGTGTATAAATGTATAAAAAATTAAACTTATTATATTTTTTAATTAATACATTATTAATTGCATTTAATGTCTACTTTTAAGAAAAAAAAAATATAAGTTCTTATGTCCATAAATAAGTACACGTGTTATTTTTTTTACTTGTAATATTTTTTAATTTTATACAATTATTGTATTTCCTAATATTATACAAAACAACATTTGTCTCATCTTAAATGGCGTATCTATAATATTATACAATTGAAGGGTTTGTTTATTTGGTTAAACGGGTTAATCTCAGGAAACACTCGTCCGATTTTAAAAATTACTTCCGTGTTAGATAGGTCATTTATCGAGAAAGACTATGTACTATATAAGACCAATAGGAGCGGAGCACCAATGAAGAATGTTTTATAATTTAGTTAGACTATATTTAGTTACACTATATAGACTCTAGAAGGACTAAACGACCAATAGGAGCGGAGCACCAGTGACGAATGTTTTAAAATTTAGTTTTTTCCTTATGAAACCTTTCGCTGCATGTTCGCATTAGCCCAAAGCATAGACGAAGTCGTGGGAACAGCTAGTCTAATATATAATTATCACAAATAATTATTGTTTTAACTAAATATTATTTTAATTTTATCTGATTTAACAAATTTAAGCGAATGAATGAAAATATAAAAGATTTCCCGGTAATAGGTTGCAAATATTCAATACATACGGAATGCGTAACCATTAAATTACCGCGTCGCTGCACTTCAATGTTTGTTATTCATATGTTATGGAACAGTCCACAATTGTACATATTTATCCGGTTGTGATACAAATCGTTTATTTGTTGGCTACACGTGAACGAAACACAGTAAACTGTCACGTTAGTAAAGGGCTGCGCTCGGGAACGAAAACCGCGGTAACCACGACGAACGTCCATCGGTCGGTTAGTTAACCAAGTTTGGAGTTAAACGCTAGCATGTGTCAACCGTGGTACCATTGGATTTAAAACAAACGGTCGTACATTCCTCGTACCGGAATGAAATTAATGCGTATGCTCTGTTTCAAGGTATTATTCTGAAATACTTAAATTAATAATGATAGGGAATTTCACTGTAAATAGAGAACGTCTTAGAGTAATATCTAGGTAATGAATAATCATGTTTTGTTATAGAAGTTAAACAGTAATGAAAAGTTAAACACTGGTACGGAATTTGGCATAATGGAGGTCGTGTTGCATTGCGTTGTAAATGCAGGATTATTCCTGTCATAAAATACATTTCAATCATTTTTAGAATGGCATTAAAAGGCATTAAAAGCATTAAAAGGCATTAAAAAAAATAGAGATCGATTATATGATCTTTATTATAGGAGATCACTAACAAATAGTGAATCCTTTCATGCTTATGTTAGAAATTATTCCAAAGTTTTCAAACGTGCTTGCATTGCTGCCAAAGCAAAATTTTTAGGAAATAAAGTACACGAATCAAGAAATAAGACCAAGACTGTTTGGCATATCATAAACAAAGAACTAGGTAAAAATAAAATAAATGATAATTCACTTAATCTTAACGTGAACGGAGTACATATTTCAAAAAGTACAGAGGTGGTATCTGTTTTCCAAGACTATTTCACTAATATACCTTTACAAGTAACAAAGGATATAACATCATCAGCCCAGGGTGCCGCAGCTCTTTTAAAATGTATGAGTGCACCTATAGATTCTAAATTCAAATTCTTATCTATTAGTGCAGGTGAAATAATAAGGACTTTCAAGCAATTAAATTTAAAACACACCGAAGACATATGGGATATATCGGTAACAGTAGTACAGTCTTTAATTGTTACTATTTCACCACATTTGGCTAACATATTTAACCAGTGTATAGCAAAAGGAACTTTCCCCAATTTAATGAAAATAAGCAAAGTAGTTCCTTTGTTTAAATCAGGCTGCAGAAATAGTCTTGGGAATTATAGACCTATTTCTGTACTTCCGTCGTTAAGTAAAGTTTTTGAAAAGATTATGCTCAACCAATTAGTGAACTATTTCAATGTGCATAAGTTTCTGGATGGTCGACAGTTTGGTTTTACGAAATCGAAATCTACTACTGACGCTGGGGCAACGCTCATAAGCTATATATTGAGTGCCTGGGAGGATTCGCATGATGCAGTTGGTGTGTTCTGCGATCTGTCTAAGGCCTTTGATTGCGTTGACCATAGTACACTTATTCTAAAATTAAAACATTATGGTATTTGTGGAACTTCTCTCGACCTTCTAGTCTCTTATTTAAAAGATCGCTGTCAGAAAGTTAGCATACAAGGGGTAACCTCTGCAGGATCCTTTGTGCGAATTGGCGTCCCTCAGGGCTCTATACTGGGGCCGTTCTTGTTCTTAATATACATAAATGATCTGCCGCTAATGGTCAATAACTGTGCTGACATGGTGCTTTTTGCAGACGATACTTCAATTATATTTAAAGTGAAAAGGACAGATTCAGAGGTTAGGCATGTAAATAATACTCTAAATGATTTTTCTCATCGGTTTGCATTAAATAAATTAGTGCAGGCAAAACAAAGTGTATAAGATTTGTTTTGCCTAATGTTCCACGAGTGGATAGCAGCATCAGGATTGAGGGGAATTTTGTAGAGTTAGTTGATAATACTGTATTCTTGGGTATCACACTGGATTTAAAACTACAATGGGGTCCTCAAATTAAACAATTGGTAAGCAAATTAAGTTCTGATGCATTTGCAGTACGTAAAATACGCCAGCTAACTGATATTGCCACTGCTAGGTTAGTCTACTTCGCCTACTTCCATAGCTTAATGTCTTTTGGCATTCTATTGTGGGGGACAGCAGCTGAGGTAGACACCATATTTTTATTACAAAAACGATCAGTTAGAGCAATTTACAATATGGGACCTCGTGAATCTTTAAAGACTAAGTTCAAGGAATTCGGTATCTTAACTCTGCCTTCCCAATACATTCTTGATAATTTAATGTATGTCCGAAAGAACCTTGATAAACTGGATTTTGTAAAAGGCCGGCATAGTCTAAATACTAGAAACCGTGACAAACTGGTTATCCCATGTTTTAGACTTAGTAAAACGAGTAATAGTTTTTTGGGAAATAGTGTACGGTTCTATAACAAAATTCCAAAGGATATTACCGATTTGCCTGATTGTGAATTTAAGCGCCATGTCAAGAGGGTTTTGGTCTCAAAAGGCTATTATAGAGTGAATCAGTATGTGAACGATAGTGATGTCTGGAATTGACTCATCTCTGTGCATCCATTAAATTTCTTTTCCATTAAAAGTTTCTGTCATGTATGTAATATAGTCTAAATATTATATATATATTAAAAAGATTAACCAGATCGAGTTTCTTGCCGGTTCTTCTCGATAATTGGGTTGCTTCCGAACCGGTGGTAGTTTATGACGTTCATAAGTGCCTCATTAGGGCCTAAACTGAATAAAGTATTTTTGATTTTGATTTTGAATGTTTCTATGTTTGTTTGTGCCCGCATCACTGCTAAAGTGTTTTGTTTGCGATAAAACTTTTTTGAAAAACAAAGCATATATTTGAGTACCATTTAAACTTTGTTTAATTACAATCGTTCTACTCTGTCAAAAGTTATTTAATATGAATGACAACTACAGTTAAGTACGAGACAAAAGTAAATAAGTAAATACAATTCAATCTTTTTCGAAAACAGAACGTTATATAATGTACAAATAATATTTATAACATAGTAAATGAAATACTGTTTTTGATTAAGTTCCACGCGGATGAAGCTGTGTGCATAGCTTGTAAACAATATAATGAATATAAATATCAATTTAATGAATAGTAACAAAAAAGATCGAATTCTACCGACGCTTATCAGTGAAATCGCACCAGTTGAAAGGAAGTTGGCATTTGTTGCGTTTATCCGGGTCTCCAGTGACAGATGGCCCGGATACGGGCGGGTCGAGTTGAATTTTCATCCGGATTTAACTTCTGTAATTAACCGGTGACGTTTGAATCGCTGCGCTGTTTTCGATTTACGTTTCGTTTCGTTCAGTCGATTCGTTTGCCATTTTAATATATCTGATTGCATTATGTTAATAAAATAATGCCATGTGGGGGTAATAACTGAGATGTAAACTAGAGGAGGTTGGAGTGAATCGAAAGTTGCAATTACAATACCGGTATTTCAAGTCTAGTAGAGTTTATGACATTAATCAATCAAGAGAGGAATTTAATCGTTCAGGAAGCAATACCCTAGCGTTTATCTTCCAGTTCAAAACCAAAATCAAAAATACTTTATTCAGTTTAGGCCCTAATAAGGCACTTATGAACGTCAAAAACTACCAGAAGAGAAGAGAAGAACCGGCAACAAATCTCGATCTGGTTTATATTTTTAACAAACATATATAATATTTAGATTATTTACATACATGACAGAAACGTTTTTAATGGATGCACAGGGATGTGTCAATTCTAGACATCACTATCGTTCACAACCCGCTTGACATGGCGCTTAAATTCACAATCCGGCAAATGGGTAATTTCCTTTTGAACTTTATTATAAAACCGTTCACTATTTCCCAAAAAACTATTATACCCGATTAGGCCTCCCACGGCAGCGGCTCAAGCCTAGGTTCGATCCCTCGGTAGGGAGCCCTTGAGTGCGTTGTTTGCGCGATGCGGTGACACACAAATATACATCACCGCTACAACACTACACGATCACCCCCACACACGTGCACGCCTACACGCTTACACATGAAAGTGGAACGGTTTACTTTTTTTCCCTTATCGAACTGAAAAACTCTCAATTTTCCGATAATAAATATATGGAAGAGTTGTTGAGGTGTGTATGCTTGGTACACATATATGGTTCAACAGCTCATACATATATGAATAGTTAGCTAGGTTAGCTAAGATAGGTCGCGATTTTGCATGCAACAGGCAACAGCCAAGCCGAGGTGTGCCGTGCACCCTTGAGCTGGTTGCCATAATAAAATCGGCTGAGTGCCTTATGCGCTCGCCTTAGTAGTCCGGTGAAGCTGTTAAGACCTTGAAGGGTCAAAAGCGTAGTCATTTCGAGAAAAAAAAAAATATCATTGTTCCTAGTATTTAGACTATGCCAGCCTTTTACGAAGTCCAGTTTATTAAGGTTCTTTCGGACATACATTAAATTATCAAGAATGTATTGAAAAGGCAGAGTTAAAATACCGAATTCCTTGAACTTAGTCTTAAGGATTCGCGAGGTCCCATATTGTAAATTGCTATAACTGCCCGTTTTTATAATAAAAATATAGTGTATACTTCAGCTGCTGTCCCCCACAACAGGGTGATGAGGTGGTTGTGAATATTTATTTTTTAATATGAAATGGCTGATTGGAATGCAATGTAATTACGCTGGTTGGCTGGCTGAGTATAAACTGGCTAATAATGAAATACGGCAAACTAAATTAGCTTACTAAATTAATCCTTCTTCATCCTAATTGCCTCTTCTAGCTCACTAAATTATAAAGTACTTCGTTTGCCATATCGCGAACGTGTTCCATGCCGGTGAGTGGTTTATATCCGGCATCCTTTGAGAGATAAGCTATTCCAGTATGAACATATATAAAGGCAGTATCTTCGTTACTTTAATAAGACTTGGTTATGACAGGTAGATAATCTAAATTTTAAAAATTTTTAAAGCAAGTATTTAATGATTTCAGAGTATTATTGATTATTTAGTATTTAATATCTAAAATTCATGATCATCAGCCTGTAGGAAACTCACTGCAGAGAAATTAGTGGGGAAGGGGGAGGTAGAAGGGGAAAATGGAGGAAGGGAAGGGAATTGGGGACCGAGGGAAGGGAAAGGGGGAAGTGGGCCTCTAGTGCTCTCACTGACGGAACGAAATGCAACAATGATAGCACTGTTACTTCACGTTGGTTTTCTGTGGGTTGGGTGATACTACACACTGTGTAGTATCACAGTTCTGTGACACCGGTGACAGAGAAGTTGAGAAGTAATAGGTTAGCATGGTATGGGCATGTCATGAGAAAAGATGAAAACCATGTGACTAGAAAAGTGTTTAGTATGATAGTGGATGGATATACGAGTAGAGGAAGATCGAAAAAGGTGTGGATGGATTGTGTGAAAAATGATATGTGCGTAAAAGGTGTGAATACTGAGATGACATTTGATAGGAGAGAGTGGAAAAAGAAAACATGTTGTGCCGACCCTACTTAGGTGGGATAAGGGCACTGATGATGATGATGGGTGATACTACCCCGGACGAATCGATCCCTTCATACTGAAACCAGCGTTTTAAGCGAAATTTCAGCGTCGCTCTGCCACCTTACCATACAGTGAACTTATAAAAACATTCTTCAGGTTTAGGTTTCCACACGTGTTTTCCTTCACTGAATATAAATGTACGTGAATTGCGAAAAATTCGTTGGTACATACCGAAATTCGAACCTACGGACATCGCGTTGATATTCGAGCGTTGAAACTACTCGACCGCTGTGACTTATCATCTTTATATACACTTACACCATAAATTAAATCTTCGCGACGCTATGGAGTTAAAGTATGCAGTTATTAATTAGTTACACAAAATAATAAAACTACCCCCTTCCCCTACATAGCTACATAGTGTACGAATGACAAAAGTCAATAATAGTAAATGCTTGTGCAGTTCAATGTAAAGATATAGTAATAACGTGTATCATTACTAGCTATTGCTGGCGGTTACATAAAATGAAGACTTGACCTACCCTCTCGATAATTATACTTTTTCCTTGATGAAAGGTATCCTGTGTCCTTTTCTGTACTCCTTACAATGCGTACGTAAAATCACAGGACGGTCGGTTAAGTAATTACGACATAAAAGTGTAACAAACAAGCAACATAGACGAGGTAGCATTTATAATATTAGTTAGGATTTACAGAATAAATGATTATAATATCTACATATTCTCACGGCTACAATATTCCTTGTGAAGGCAACACAATTTGTATTCGTATGCAAAATGCATTTAAAATAAGCAGCTGAAAACTTATTTTATCATTTGCAACATTGGCGAATATTCATCGGCGACGATCAAACTTGATAATCAGTGCTTTGGCCTGTGATACACTTGTCGCACAATCTATTAATAAAGTGGCATCTTTGTCAGTAAATTATCAAATAATCCTAATCTCTAGCCGATTGACTGTCAATCAAAATATTGCGTAACTTAACTTATCATTACACTGGATCTATTATGTTAATTTTAAACTCTGCTTGATAAGTTGTGCTCTTTGAAATATAAATTTTACATTTGTTTGTATAAATTTATTACTAAATATAGTTTGTTGTTAGATGGAAATAATCGTGTTTTTAAAATTGATACTAAAGAATGTGTTTCAACGTAGAGAAAGCTTTTATGTGATTTTACTATTATGGCACTAGGTAGCGTTACAATATAGCAACGTCTATATCTTTTAACCTATACTTTATAGGTGGGTAGTATTTGATTAGAATCTCTTTTTTTATATATCATAGGAGGTAAACAAATCGATGGGTCACCTAATGTTAAGTGATCACCGCTGTTCATATACACTAGTAACACTAGGGGAGTCGCAGGATCGTTGCCGCCCTTTTAAATAAGTGTACGCTCATTTCTTAAAGGTATGTAAGTCGTAATGATCTGGAAACACCGCCGTTGTGAGTCGATTTCATAGGGTTGAAGTACAAGGTATGTCGTTGATAACCTCACCGTAGAAGACTTCTACTCATCGAGGTGGCATGGATGAATTTTTAGTTTCTAACGGGTTGTGCGGTGGTGGAATGCAGCGGCAGGTATCAGTCCAAACAACTCTTTTGAACACTCACCGTGGTTGATGGCGTTAAATGCTAATTGATCACGTGGTTTCTTAAAGGGTAGCACGCCAATCCTAGACGGTACTAGCTCTCAAGTGCAGTTACCAGAATATATCAACAGGTTCTTGGTAACAGATTTTCAATTACAATGTGGTAGCTAGCCTAGTAAAAATTCTGGCACCATGCTATGGTATAATTTATTTTAGTAAGCAGAATATTTATACAATACTCATTTTTAATAACCCGACTATTTATTACAACAAATGTTACTGAAAATTAAATATATAAATGAGAGAATAACAAACGTTTGCGGAGCTGCGTGTGCGATAAAAAAACAACAAGAAAGCAATGTATATTCAACCTTTTAAAACACAATTCTACAGTTAGATCGCATGGTTAATTAAAAACTTCTTTCAACTTGTTACGAAATAAAAATAGGAGCGAAGGCACTGAACGCTCAGAAAGGGAAAATGGTGTTTAATTATACACTATTATATAATCCGAAAGTAATCAACTCCTCCAGTTGCGTAGAGTAATTTGTTTTGTTTCGCTTCAAAAATTTTCCGGGTAACGTTTCAAAGGGATGAACGAAACTTTTTCAGTATGGTCTTACGAAATATATACGCATAATGGTACATATTAGTATATATACCGGCTGAATGGTTAAAGAGTCGCATTATTTATAGGGGTTACTGAGTAGTCGTTATTGGTTTTAAATCAATTAAAGACATAGATGCTTGATATTTGACTTAATTACATAAAGAAATGCAAATCTGATATCAATTCAACATTAGGTGATTTAGGAAAAAAACGAACTGGTGTAATAAATGACATGGGGTTCTTCGAGCGTAACGTCAAGAGACACACAGGCCGGCATGACAGCGGCGACAGGCGATAGACAATCTGTCTCTCGGTAGTTGCCGATGTTTTTGGATTGCACTATGCTTACCATTAGGCATAGTGCAGTCACTTTGTCGTGCTAGAATAAAAAAATACAGGCGCAATAAATCACGCTGTGCCGCGCACTCCGGTTCGCGCCCCGCACCTCGTCTCACGCCCTGCTTCTTTTTGTTTGATCGTGCGTCATTGTGATAATAAGAAGTTACGTAATTCTCTTTGTTGTTTATTAGTATTTGTCTTGATATTATTATTTTATATATTTTAAGTGTAAACATGAACTATGAAACCATGAACACTATTGAACGGTGCCACTTTTTAAACAGTCATCAGGTAAATACTCGAGTTCAATAACTAAATAACTGACTGCTAACAGTGGAACACTTAAGTGGCCCAGGAAAGTTTTTAATAAAATCAATTTTAGTACAATCAAGTACTAGGTTACTCTAGGCTATCTGTTACTTTTATGGAGCTATATTATAATTTAACGAATAAAGTTGCAGGAAATTACTAGTTATATATTAAACTTAATGATGCTTGAAATTAAGACACAAGAGAGGAAATCAAAGGTAACAAATAACTCGACCTACGTTTAACAGGACGGTATATTGTATTACATTTTATGCTAAAATGATTTGACATCCTAATTATATATTTTGGAAAAGTAATACGATGGCAGAAATGTAAACACATGTAAACATTTCTGCAAAGTTTCACCTATAGTTTAAAAAAAATTCAGACCAACTTATACTACATTTTCTGACTGAAGTTCAGATAATTTCGAATCGACGTATAACTTAATCCATTATTAATTAGGTCATGTTCTATTATACATATAGACAGGGCTAATGGTACCGCTTAATACCCTTGAACTTTGTGCCGTGACCGTCTGGGTATTAAACGACTTTATTCATTAACCTTCCCTTAACCGAAGAGCTCACTTGTTATTTATTGATTCTTCATATAAGTACATAAATTTATTTGGAATTGAATAAAATAGTGAAATTGAAATTGAGCTTATTTGTAATATAATAATTACTAGGGTAGTTCTTAAATATACCTTATAATATTGATACTTATATAAAAAACTTTTTAACAAAAAATTAAACCGCCGAAAAAATTGATAAGCATAAAATAATAAACCTTTTACTTTATTCATCTTAATAACTAAGTTCTAAAACAATACAGCCGGTCATGCTCACCAATGTGTAATGACGCGAAATCTTAAGCTCGTGTTCTGCCAAAAATACCACTTAATGCGCCTAAAGAAGTTATTACTCCAAAAATAAAACTTTGAGCTCGAATAACTTTTAAACCACGCAAAAGGAAAGATTATAACAAACCTTTTTTTGTATTACTTAACTTATCTACAAAAATATTTTTTTACTCATTATTATAGTTCCGTTTGTCTCCGAGTTATGAAATTCTCAAGAACGAAGAAAATTTGTCTTATTTTATTTACATAAACCATTTAGATTGGAATGCGGATTTTCATAGATTAGTGTTAAGAGTTCAAATTGTCAGGAATATTCTTTTATTTTTCCAAAAGCATATGCTCCTCAGGGAGTAAAAAAAACTACTAAAGACTGGCCTAATAACTACTGAAATAGGTATTTTGGATTATTACTATCCTATCCATTTGGATAGTCAAGCAATAAGTAATATTTACCGAAATTATTAATCTGCACTTAAAAGTCACCTTATCTTTGTATTATCTACTACCATTTGTATGAAAATTTAATTTTGAAAAACAAAATCAAATGCCGTCCAAATTATACAACTAATCTATGAAATAAATACACAGCTGGAAAATTTGAAAACGATGTAACAAAGATAACTATCAAAATTAAGGGCGACTTAGCAACAAAACGAAAAAAAAGAGGCTATTAAAAAATTAGTTTAATAAATATTCAAAAAAGATGGGTAGATGAGATCAATGAGGTAGTAGGAAGTACTTGAGGTAGATCAGCTATGAATAAGGATTTGTAGAGTCACCTAGGGGTGCCTTGTTATTAATGATACACGTATATAATAAATATTTTAATCTTGAATTTGTTCAGGCTGTTATTATTACTTATTATCAATGCAATGAAGTTAAAATAAAATATTGTATGTTCTGGTTAATCTACAAAAAAATTGAACCAATTTTAACGATTTATTTACTGGTAGAGAACTTTCAAGGTATTAGTTACGCTATACCTATATATTATTATGTTTTTCAAAATGGGACACGTAGCTTAAACTCTATAAGGTTAGGTAAAAACTAATTTTTTTACTAAAACAAAGTCGCATACGCCAGCTAGACATATTAAATTATATCTATTATTCTAGAAACCACAGTATCTTAGAGACATAATTTTTTAGAGATTATTTTTGAAAGTTTGGTGTGGAATCTGTGTTTTTTATCCTCTTACGTTCTGTAGTGATGTAATACAATGTTTCTATTATATTCACACTTACCATGGTGTGTGACAGGTGTGAGTGAGGGTCATGTAACGGACTCCCAGGGTGTAGTAACTGCGCAGAACGCCCAGGGAGTTGGCGATGGAGTGGCCACCTTCAATACCTATCAGCGAAGCTATTTTCCTTGGTCTGGCGCTGTGAGCTTCCAGGATATCTAAAAAGATATATATATATATTTATTAGCAAACTAACAATCTCTCTTGACTTAACATTTGTACCTGCAGAATATTAATTAGTAACAACCTATAACTATCAGTGAAAATGTTGCTTTCTATACATATACTACATGTATCCGCTATTTCTCTTGTATTAGTATGTTCTACTGTTATTGTTTTTTGTAAGAACTAGTTTTGTCATAGCAAATTAGCCTTAGTGTAACATAGCATACAATCCATATTCAAATATCTAGACATACAATTTTTTATTAGAACCGGCTAAGGGGTATAAGAATCGATACGTTCTAACGCCATCTAGTGGCGTATTTTAACAAAACATAAATCAGTATAAAAATAAAAAGTATCTAAGTTACACCAAATTAGCCCCCCCTCGGATCAGATTAGGCCCCCTTGCACCTGATTAGGCCCCCTCGGACCAGATTAGACCCCCCTCGGACCAGATTAGGCCGCCCTCGGACTAGATTAGGCCTCCCTCGGACCAGATTAGGCCCCCCTCGGCAGTGGCTCACTCCTAGGTCCGTTCCCTCGGAGTGGAGCCCTTGAGTGCGCTGCTCGCGCGATACAGTGACACGAAATCTTACAGTACAACAACAACAACAGTACACATATCACACCCACGCACGTGCACGCATACACGCTTACACATGAAAGTGGAAGGGTTTTGTTTCTTTCCCTTATCGAAGTGAAATAGTTTGGAAAATTATCCGAAACGAAATATATATAAGAGTTGTTGAGGTATGTATGCTTGGTACACGTATATGCTCCAAAAACTCATATATGTATGAATAGTTAGCTTAGGTCAGCTCAGATAGATCGCGAATTGCACGTATCAGGCAACAGCCCAAGTCGAGGTGTGCCGTGCACCTTTGAGCTAGTTGCCCAGATAGAATCGGCTGAGTGCCGCATGCGTTCGCCTTAGTAGTCCGGTGAAGCTGTTAAGTCCTTGCTGGTTCAATACCGTAGTCAGTTCGAAAAAAAAAATAGCTACGTTAGAAGTGTCTTGATGTCAGCACCGATGGTTTTCTAGTTTGTAGTTTATTACAATAAAATAATATATAATATAAATTTATCATACATGATTAGTTTTATGAAGCAAAGAGTGCTTAGTTTTCAATAACATTGGCTCCTTCAAACTTAACGTGAAGAGATATTCGAGTTAGAAAGCTTGGCTATGACGATAGATCACTGACTAGAAATTGTGTCTTTTATTGCGTTGTACATGCCGTCATAAGTAGTTGTTATATGGCAGATATAGCAATGGCATGGTTGTGAAATGGCATCGAGATTTTATTGTTTCGTTTATTGTTGTCCTTACTGCGATTCCTTGATAGAGAAACCAGAGAAATATTGTAAGCAATCAAGCGAGTTTTATCATAGGATGGATGTTTATGTGAATAACAGTGATTCCCAATTTGTATATTAATCAAAAACGGTGATATACCAATGTAAGTAATGATTGTATAGATAGAAATATTACGAAACAAATGTTAATAAGTCCGACTGAGATTTTTAACGACCCTTTTTATAGCTGAGACTTGTCCGAAGTAATGCCTCACGTTAAATTTCTTCTAAAAGGCTACATGAATATGTTTTTGTGTTTTGCGGGAATTTAATAATAATAGCATTGATAGATCGATATAGTAGTGTAGTATATGTGGTTGAAATTGCCGAAGATATGTCAACAAAACAATTCAAAGCGGTTATAAGGATTTTCGACAGAAAATATAGTATAACTGTGATCTGTTTTAAATTAATTATAGTCTAATTTATTTTAATTTTATAATTTGTATATATCGGGGAGACACTATTGACCTGTGATACCGCACTATTGACCGTATCGGGGGTGTTACTAATGACCTCAAACGCTATTACTCGAAGTAATCGGTTGTTCATTATTTACCTCCGATATGAGACGCCATTAGTTGGAGGTATCGACTGTTTATGTACCTAGATGCCTTAAAAGCTTTGCAAGGCCAATAGCACAGTCAGTCCGAAAAAAAAGATGCTTGGCAGAATCGCTCAAACAGTCACACGGATACTTCGTCGTAACTATAGACAGTGTTGTGTTTCTGTATTGGTTAACGTTTTATTCAATTGTACATGGAGGATTGATCGATTAAATCATCCAACCATGGCGTCACTATGGATGACGTCATACTTTCACATGGACGCCGTCTTATCGCTACAGCGACATATACCTATTGAGCTTATTAATATTATTCCGATTTTAAATTATTTTTTTTTCGAAATGACTACGCTATTCACCCCGCAATGTCTTAACAGCTTCACCGGACTACAATTCCGGTTTTAAAATCTATTGTCACCTGCACTAATAATTATACACATTTTTATACAGTTTATTAAGCAATCAAGCCGATCGGTCACGTTTAATAGCATATCAGTGACGCGAAATCATAAATTAATCTCCTATCAAAGAAATACCGCTCAACGCGCCTAAATAAGTTTTTATTTAAAAAAAACGATTATCTTTTGCAGAAGGTATAAAATATCGTACAATGGGATGATTTAATGAGAAAAAAGGTAAGAATATGAGAATAGGAACATTCTGATATAGACTCCAAGATGAATATTCCAAAACCAGATTACAAGTGGTCTTTAAATATGAAAATGGAATTTTTTAGTTTCATGACCCATTTGAATTGTCGCCAAACAAAAGTAGTACACATATGAAAGGTTTGTCAGATGTTATAAGTACTAAACATGCGTCGATACTATGAAAAGGTACAATAAGAGACTAGAGCTTCGGTAAACTACTATATTTTACACAATTATTATGCAAAGTTCTCTAGGTTAAAAGAAGATCCGAAAAGGTACACGGTATTTTTAAAAAACAAAGAAATGTTTTCTTATTTCAACCGTCCGCGTCGTGTCTCTTCGCATAAAATCCTCGAGCGGTAAAGAGTTTAAGTGAATTTTTATAAAAATTAAAATCACGCTGTAGGGTTCTGTACACTATTTTTAACATCATAGTATAGTAGAAGCATTTTATCGGCAATTACTGTTACGTATCCAGCTACTTTATGCCGAGAGAGGTAAACTAGTCGAAGCGAGTTACTATAATTTATTTATGATATATTTGATTTTATTTAAATATTTTGACACGACACAAACTTATGTTTATGAGTCAGCGATATCCTAGAAAGCGTGACGACAGTATTACACTTACCCGATTTGCGTCAGGCTAGCTACGCTTAGCGGCCTGTGTACATCTATATTTATACTTTTGTATTGAGATTATTCAACCCATCATATGCTTGATTATTTTAATAAAAATGAATCGCGAAATATGTTGCTAAGCGCAAAACTCGAAAACGGTTGGTACAATTCGAGTAGTTTTGGTTTGATTTATTCCTGGAAATCTGAGGAAGGTTTTTATGGAGAGAAAATTTGGAAAAGTTGCACGGAATAACTTAAAAATCAGTTTTCCTTGCTGTAATTGTGAACGCAACTTGAAATGTCTATTAGCAACTTGAACGCATCCATAATTACGATGTTTTTTTTTATTACGTTTTTGAGTTGATGCACGTAATTTTACCATTTTACTGCAGTTTTCTTTAAAAATGTTGCTTTCTTTCTCAGTTTATATTCCAGAAAAGCGAATAGTGTTTATGGGGTAACATAGCAAAATGTACTAATGTTGGTATGTATGTAAAAAAAAAATAAGTTAAGAAAAAAAATCATATCAATGCGAAACGAAGTTCGCGGGGGCAACTAGTAAACTATATAATTATTGTTCGGAGTCTTAATAGGTGTGGAAATCAGACTAATGATAATATTTCAGTTTATAAATTATAAACAGTTAATTAATTAAAAAAATTAAAAGATTACAGAGATATTTAAATGTTTTGAGTTTTCATTTTTGTCGGTAACAATAAAATCAAAATATCCTTTATTCAATTTAGGCCCTGAGAAGACGCTTATGAAAGTCGAAGCCTCCACCGATTCGGAAAACAATAGTCATCGAGAAAAACCGGCAAGAAACTCGATCTGGTTTATCTTTTCATGTTACATACTTTCACAAAGCATAAATAGTTACAAAGTTTTTAGTGAATACACAGAGAGGAGCGTCATTTCCAGATGTCACAATCGTTCGCATATTGTTCCATCCTATTACAGTCTTTACATATCAAAGACCTCTTGACATGGTTTTTGAAATCACTATCCGTCAAATCGGTAACCTATTTTGGGATTACCTTTTTAGATATTAGAGGGGTAACCTCTGGATCTACTAAACCGATTTTGAAAATTCATTTACTAATAGAAAATCACGCTATTTGTGATTATCATATGCTATATTAACCCGAAAAAAGAAAACACTTTTTTGTAGTAGTCGAATTTACAAAGTAAGTCGGAGAAAAAATGGTCTAATGATTTTTTTTTTTTTCGAAATTACTACGCTATTGACCCCGCAAGGTCTTAACAGCTTCACCGAACTATTAAGGCGAGCGCTTAAGGCACTCAGCCGATTTTATTTTGGCAACCAGCTCAAGGGTGCACGGCATACCTCGGCTTGGCTGTTGCCTGTTGCATGCAAAATCGCGACTTATCTAGCTAACCTAGCTAACTATTCATATATGTATGAGTTGTTGAAATGTATATGTGTATCAAGCATACACGCCTCAACAACTTCTCCATATATTTATTATCGAAAAATTGAGAGTTTTTCAGTTCGATAAGGCGAAAAAAGTAAACCCTTCCACTTTCATGTGTAAGCGTGTAGACGTGCACGTGTGTGGGGGTGATCGTGTAGTGTTGTAGCGGTCATGTATATTTGTGTGTCACCGCATCGCGCAAGCAACGCATTCAAGGGCTCCCTACCCAGGGATCGAACCTAGGCTTCAGCCGCTGCCGTGGGAGGCCTAATCGGGTTTCGAATAAAAATGTTTCTTAGGAATGCTGCCATAACGTTGAGAGGTATATGAGTTCTAGAGGAAAGTTATAGAGCTTGATAATGCCTACAAAAAAGTCACCGAAAGCATATATCTAACTTCATTTTTTTTTATTATCAGGGCGGGACAGCGTTCGCCGTGATAGCTAGTTAATTCATAAAACATATGATGGGCTGCACGATCTCAATACAAAATATCAATATTCGATATACACATGCCTATTTACTACGCGTCCCTAGTTAGACGCAAACCACCCAACGCAATACAGTCGATCACGCTTACTAACATGTCATCACGCGATATTATAAGTTTTCGCTTCAATAAATTGCGTGTTATCACAGGATACATATTTCTTAATTATATTTTCCCATCAATATATCTATATATAAAATAATATGTATATATATTTAATAACAAAGGAATTTACGTTCACTATTTAAGAACGGAACCCTGAATGAACCAAATCTAAGGAATTAGGATGCCGCCTGCGTTTGGGGTAAACTAATTTCGCGACTCCAAAACTGGATCGCTCCGGATAAGACCGGATTTATCTCATCCCATTTCCGCACTTCATTTTTGTCATTCCAGATGGGAGTTTCATATCTTATAAGAATATTCTCTGGTACTTTCTAGAAACTTCCATTCGAAATCGTACCACGTACATTGAATATAAAATTATTATAAATGGATCCTTTTATTTTATTATCTGGTTATTGTTTTTAATTATATTGTATACTAGCTGTGCCCGTGACTTCGTCCGCGTGGAACCTGATTTACGAAACAGTGACTAATAAAGACATCTGAATGTGTTAAGTAACATTATTCAATTTTTTTCGTGTACTTAATTCGCGTCGTCATTAAAATTACAATAATATTTGATAGTGAGAAACGATTTTAATGAAATTAAGAATAAATGTTACGTGAATGCAGTACTTTAGCAGTTTTTTAACTTTATTTTTGTCAATCAATCTTTCTGATTATTACTGCCATTGTCACGTAGTCAAGAATATTACAAGCGTCGTATGATCATTTCAGTAATAAGCGTCGTGTGAATAAATTTTCTAAGAAGATGGTGGATTCCTTGTTAGAACCTTCCAGGGAGTTTTTGTGGCATCACAGAATTTCATGCTTCGTCGTTTTATTTTCCATTCAATTATACACAATAAACTAACTATATTACGTAAAACACTACCAAATTTACAGAATATACAGTCAATTAACACAAGATTATGAATAAAAAATAAAATCCACTACATGACAAACTAAAATCCCGCCAAAAACTCCTTTAGCAGTTATGTGTGTTCAAATAAACAGACAGACAGCCATTTCTTAAAATGGTTGAAATATATTTTATTACACATTCCACATCTGCAACAATCCAAAATCCAAAAGTGCAGCCACTTTAGATTTACTTTCTTATTATATATATAGATGAATGTCATGTAAAGTCACCATATTTAAAAAAAAAGAATTTGTAATAGAAATTGGATTTGGTTTTACTTAAAAACCTTGTATGAAACTTTACAAGTTTTCGTATTTATTATAGACTACCAATGCGCGCGACTTCGCGTGGAAACTTATTTAAAAAACAGTAATAAATAAAGAAATCTGGCTGTATTAAGTCCATTTACTAATTTACTTTTCTCTCGCACTTACGCCGCGTCGTCATTCAAATTACAATAACCCTTGATAGAGTGGACCGATTTTAATGAAATAAAAAATTAGTTACTCCTGAGGATATACTCTATGATTTTCTTGCTGAAGTTTTATTGTGAACTACTTTAACAGTGATACGTGGTCATATAAACAGACAGACATTTCGAAAAATGATCTAAATATATTCTATTACTTATTTCTAGCCATCTGAAACAATTTTTTTCTCGAAAATCGAAAGAGTACCGATACATTGGATTCACTTTCTTATTATATTAGTGTAGATATAGATAGGCGATTTTTTTATATATTGCCCAAATTTGAGCAAGGCTCGACCTTTGACCTCTGTCATAAGAAAGTGTAAACGGTATCGAGTAATTAAAATGATTATTTTGTAGATAAGGATATCATTTGGCTCAAAGAAAACCGATGTTAATAACGAGTTACATTTAATTTCTTCACTTCTCTCTTCTCTTCTTTCTTCACCACGGTTTAGTAACTATATTATACCATCAGATAATCCTAGTGCAATCTAAAATAGACATCAGCCTAATTAACTTCTCTGCAGTTGTACATACTCTAGCCAATTCCAAAACGTTATAACTTAAGGGATAGTCACTGTGACAGGTTTATCTTCACTGTTTATATATCTTATACACAATGACTGAACTCTGAATGTGGCAACCCTGAGTAATCCTGTATGATACATCTATTTCTAACTATACAAACTGCACCAATTTGGTTAGTTTTTTTGTTGTATTTGTAATTAATTAAGTAATTAGTTTATTTACATTCGTGGATAATGCAACAAGCAGCAGTCCTAGGAATAATATAATAACTGTAATAAGATGAAGCATACTCGACTGAAACCTAAAACACTTTTATTACACTATCAAGATTAAATTATGTAATACTAAAGAAGAAAAATATTGAACAAGAATAAATGAAAAAGTGAAAATGAAGTCATTCTTAATAGCTAAAATTAACTAATGAAAAAGAAAACCATATGACAGATATAATGAAGAGTATTGAAATATTATTTACAGAATGTTGTAACCAAACTAAGGTTTGTATAAAAAAAACTGTTTAAAAATTATACGGGAAAGTGACGAAGGGTTAAAAAATCTCCATATAAAAAGTGAGCGAGTGAATGATATAGAAGACAATAAGGATATCTTTAAAAATATTGACAGACAAAAAACAAAGATGCAAGATAAGTCTAACAGATAAATAATACGTTGACTACATGTACTCGTATATTGTGAATCCATACGGCGTCTCGTACTACTGAGATGGAATTAGCTATTTAAGAAACACAATAGATTTATAAATAATCTGATAAATTATTTTGTAATGCCGAGTGAGAAAAAACTTACTAGTAACAGTGGTTGCGAATTTCAAATATTGCGGATATTTGTCGACGAGCCGTTTGATCACATCGATTTGTTCCAACGTCAACTGCACCGCATCTTTGTTCTGAGTTCCGCAGGGGACGAAGGCTGACCAGAACTGGAACAAGAAACATGTGTACTTACTTACACTTTACTATGATCTTCGTAATATTTACAATGATATACATATTAGTTTAAAGTAAGTCTACGTGCACAATCTAAGAAATTCACATAGTTTATTATTTGCATAAAAGTGCCTGAACCTAGAAATACACGTCATATCAGTTACAATTTACATATACATTTAATTCATACTAGCGGGCCCGGCGGACGTTATCTATATACGTGAAGCAAAATCTTTTATATTAATACGTGCAGCAAAATCTTTGTACCCCTTTTTAACCGATTTCCCGTGATCGTTAACTTGAAATTTGGAGTAGTTAAAGTTTATATGGCGGAGAAGTGCAGAAAGCTATTTATTTTATATAAAGTGCATTAGAAGTACATTAAATTAATTAAAATATGCACTACTCACACTACTGCTTAAATTTTATACAATATATACACACATGTAAATGAAAAAGACATTTTGACAGGGCCGTCAATAACATCTTCAAAAAAACTTTATGAAGGAGGTTGCTATGGACTATATGTTGTACTATTACGTTCCAATTACCATTTTTCATCCTACATTCAACAATGATATTATAACATATAACTATTATTGTAATGTTTATTATTTTTTATCGTGAACTCACTTCAAATGATGGTTTAATAAAAAAATGAGCCAAATAATACTGAGTATAATCAAAATAAGAATTTCGTTCATAAAAGTAATCCATGACTCAGAACTCCGCAGTTGTAATTGTAATATTTATACTCACAAATATCTTTTAATAATTTATTTTTATATTATAAATTATTTTATTTTATAAAAGACGCCAACACACACGACGTTCATTTCTTTTCACCAGCATTGCCATCCAGATTTTACAAATTTATTGAAGGCCAGTACACTACAATACTTAAATTATTGGACAATATAATCTAAGCTAATTTTAACTATTTACAACTAATAATTGATTATTAATAAAATTAATTATTTTTCTTTACTCTTTATAATTTACTTTCTTTAATGTACATTTTCTTATAGGTCGAGACCTTCTACTTTCTAAGGGTTGAGTTACAGTAATATCTCGTGGTGAACAATTCTGTTGTGGTTCACCGGATTCAGGTGCATTCAATGGTTCCAAAATTTCCCCCGAACTTTCCTCTAAAACTGACAGTGGATCTATACATTCTTGTATTGTTTGTTCACTGTCTGTCTTTTGCCCAATTTTTTTATCAGGACTAACCAATAAATTTTCAGTGCTTCGCCGTAACTGATCAATATGACGATGTATTTGATTTCCTTGATCATCAATTATCTTATAATTAGAGGGTCCGATACAAACTTCTACTTTTCCTGGAAGCCATTTCTCACCTTTAAGATATTGTCGATACCACACTTTTTCCCCAGGGCTCATTATTCTATCTACGCCTTTCTTACTAATTTGTCTTTGCTGCGCATCTTTAACTCGTAATTCTTGATCAGGTCTAATGATATCTAAACGTGTTCTTAGTCGCCTACCCAGCATTAACATCGCTGGACATTCGCCAGTAGTTGAATGTTCCGTATTACGATAATATAACATGAAGGTATTTAGTGCATGTGTAATATTTTCCTTTTCAAAAGCTGCCTTTTAATAACCCTTTTGATTGTTCTAACAGCATCTTCTGCGGCACCATTTGATAATGGATGATACGGAGCTGTAAATATGTGTTGTATTCCACGAGTTTTTATGAACATTTCAAATTATTTGCTGGAAAAAGGTGGCCCATTATCGGTTACTATTTGTTTGGGTAATCCCCACCTACTAAAAAGTTCATTTACCTTCTCTATTGTGCTAGTAGCCACAGTACTAGAAATATTAAATACTTCAATCCATTTTGACATAGCATCTATTACTACAAGGTAAGTTTTTCCAAAAATTGGACCCAGGAAATCTAAATGTATTCGCGACCAAGGCTTCTTGGGCCAAGACCATGGCTGTGGCGTTTGCCTCGGTGGCGCGTCTGCCTGCGCCGCACAAGTTGCACATCCACAACATATATCTTCAATAGCTTCGTCTATTCCAGCCCACCATACATAGCTACGAGCAAGTGATTTTGATTTTACGATACCCATATGAGGTTCATGTAATAAAGTTAAAACCCTTTTCCTGCAATTTTCCGGAATCACTACTCTATGACCCCACATTACACAACCTATCCTCATACAGTTCCTTTCTCCTATTAAAGTATGGCTGCATTCCAACAATCTCACATTTTTCAGGCCAACCATTTCGTATATAAGACAATATCCTACTACAAATAACATCTTTTACTGTTCCGTTTTTAATGTCATTATAATCCAATAAAAATATGTCTTGAACAAAATGTAAATAAGTTTGTTCAGGCGGTTTTTCAGAAACTGGTCTATCTTTTGGTACTGATACTGGCAAACGAGACAATCCACCCGCACTGTTTTGTCTCGTGCGAACATATTCAATATCATAATTATAAGCAGATAATATTATCGCCCATATCTGCATACGGCTAGCTGTCATTATTGGAATGCTTGAATTTGATCCAAAAATGGAAACTAAAGGTTTATGATCTGTTCTAAGAATAAAATGTCTGCCATAAATATATTGATGAATTTGTGAATAGTTTTTCTCCGCACTTGTGAGCGTCCTAGATACAAAAGCTACAGGGCGCTCAGCATCATCTGTGGTTGGTTGCGATAGCATACCTCCTAGTCCAGTAGCACTCGCATCACACGTTACTATCAAACACTTACTTGGATCATAATGTGCTAATACTTGCGAACTCGTTAGACTTCTTTTAATCTCTTCAAAAGACTGCTTGCACTCTCGAGACCAATGCCATGAAACTCCTTTCCTAAGCAAATTATAGAGCGGTATCAATTTCTGGCTAAAATTTTGAATAAACTTTGCAAAGAAAGTAGCCAGACCCAGGAATGAACGCAGTTCCAATATATTATGCGGTCTGGATATTTTACTAACCGCTTCTATTTTCTTGGGGTCTGCTTTTACACCATCCTTTGTAATAATATGACCCAGATAAGATACTTCTTGTACTAAGAAAACACTTTTCTTTAAGCGTAGACCATTTTCAAACAAACGGTGAAATACTAATTCTAGTGCATTTAAGTGTTCCTCTATTGAACGACCTCCTACTATGACGTCATCAATAAACACTCCTACATTAGGAATACCCATTAGTAAGTTACTCATAATGCGTTGAAAAATACCAGGACTCGAAGATAAGCCAAAAACTAAGCGATTATAACGAAATAAACCACGATGCGTATTGATAACCGTATATTGCTTTGATTCATCCAGCTCGATCTGATTATACGATTGTGACAAATCCAATTTGCTAAAATATTGAGCTCCATTCAATGCTACAAGTATATTATCTAATCGGGGTAAGGGATAACGATCAATTAGTAAAGCAGGATTTAAAGTAGACTTATAGTCAACGCAAACCCTAAGTGAGCCATCCGACTTATTGACAGGAACAAGTGGTGAAGCCCAATCTGAACAATCAACAGGTTCAATAATTCCAGCACGTAGCATTGCGTCGAGTTCCGAGTCGACCCGCTCACGTAGTGCAAATGGTAACGGCCGCGCGCGACAAAACACCGGCACCGCGTCGTCTCGAACCCGTAACGTAGCCTTGCCTCCCGAGAACCGCCCCAGAGTACCGTCAAATAACTGCTTAAAACTGTCAACCAGTTTACATACATTATTTTCAATTTGATCCTTACTATAGTTAAGCATAGGAATGTCGTTTAATTTACCATTAAAACAATTAAAAGTAGGTATAGGTATTTCCAACTCAGTTAGCCACTGCCTGCCGAGTAACGAGGTTGTACCTCCATCAATAATAAACAACTCTAAGTATTTTACTCTATCCAAATATTTAACGGATGGCTTAATATACCCTAATGACCGAATACTTGAACCATCGTAAAATTTTAAACATAAATTATAGGGCTGTATAATTTTATAACTAAAATACTTTACATACATATCTTTACTAATACATGAAATTGGTGTACCGGTATCTATTTCCATATCAATAAGTTTTCCATCAATAGATACCGGTAAAGTCATAGCTTTGTATTTACTTAACTGGAAATTATATAAATAAATAGAGTCTACCTCAACTTCTTCGTCTGATGACAATTTCGAAACATTTTCCAAGTCATTATCCTCGCCAAAATATAATGCCCGGTCCCTAGTGAAATTTTTCGCCTTTGCTGAAATCACTCTTCTTGTTGAGACCGCTCCATTGACTGCTCCTGTTCCGCCGGCTGCACCCACACCGCCGATCATAACCGCCTTGCTGTCCTACACATTTACAACGGCTACATACGTAATTCCGGAAACGGCACAATTTGTAATTATGACCGGTTACTCCGCAACTCCTGCAACCATTTCCTGCCAACGTCTGCTCATAACGTGGCATTGGTCTATGCTGTAGTTGTCTATTTTCTGCTACCGTACTATGCTCCCGCTGATCTGGCTCGTATGCTCCACCAGCTCGCTTAGTGTATACACAAATTTTATGTAGCTTCCCAAGCTTGTCACTTGTATCAACCGCTGCAGCGTCCCTTTCTGCCACCTCCAATGCCGTAGTAATCCTCACTGCATCTGTGAATTTTAAATTTTCATCTTCTACGAAAAGTCTTTGGCGAATGTTGTCACCCTTAACTCCACAAACGAATTGATCTCTTAAATTTCCACTTAATTCTTCATTAAATTTACAGTTTAAAGCTAGTTTCTTTAGTGCTGCCACATATTCGCCTAAATTTTCGTCCCCTTGTTGCCTTCTCTGGCGGAAGCGAAATCTTTCTGCTAGCACGGATGGTTTTGGCTGTAAATGTTGTTGTAGTAATATTTTACATTCTTCATACATTAGCTCCGCAGGCTTCTTCGGACTCGCCAAATTCACCAATAATTCATATGCGTCATCACCAATAACTGCAATCATAGTCGGTAACTGAAGTTCTTCAAACAAATTATTTACTTTCATATACATATCCATGCGATCCGCATACAATGTCCACGAACCATTTTTGAAATTAAATTCGTTTATTTTTCCGATAGACATCCTCGTCGCCACTGTAATATTTATACTCACAAATATCTTTTAATAATTTATTTAGAAAAGACGCCAACCCACACGACGTTCATTTCTTTTCACCAGCATGGCCATCCAGATTATATAAATTTATTGAAGGTCAGTACACTACAATAATGTTACAATTCAACCTCATGTAGCAACAAAAAATATATATTTTCAAAAGCTAATGGTAGTATTAAAAACATCTTTGTATTGGATTCACCATTTGATTGTATTGTGCATCCATTACTTTTTCAAACGATGATACTGGGCATATCACTATTTCTTATAATGAACAGACTACATTTCAATATCACCCAGAAATACCACCCACTCATGGTGCCATGGGTTGCGATAATTTTTTATTTTCGTAAAGTTATGTGAGCTTCAAATTTGAGAGCTTTAGCACGTGGTTTTTGTTTAAAATTTATAGTTAATTTCAGTTTTCATTTACACATAGATTTTTTTATGTTTATATAATTAAAGATCATGGCAAATGGCAAATAACTGAGTAACCATGATGAAAACCTTTGATTATAGAAGTATATCCTTTGACAAAAGAACTTTGTTCAAACTTTACAAAGTCAAATAACTATGGTCGAATGTCGACCACTGGGCGCCCACTAATCTAATTAATTACCCAAACTTTCCTCATGAATCACTTAATCTACTGGTAAAAACCGCATGAAAATCCATTCAGTGGCTTTTGAGTTTATCACAAACAGACAGACAGACGTGGCAGAGCATTTTTTTTATAATTTGTCGTGATATAATGAAGAATGCATTTCATATAGTAAATTGTTTGAATACTTTAGAAAACATGACTCGACGCTTCAAAAAAAAAAAACACTACGCTTCATAACATATTTACGATTTGCATATAAATGTATTATTTTACATGAACGGAACAATGGATGTATGTATAGCGGTATATAGATTATATTGTGTTTACCTAAATAAAGTATACCTAACAAATAAATAACATATTATATAAGAGCTAATAAATAGTAAAGTAGACCTAACGTTGCGTATTTCTTTTTTATTATCCTATTTACCATATTTTGGAAAATTCCTTTCGAAGGTTTATGGTATCTTGGCATATAATATTACTATAAAGTAGTACAAGCCAATATTTTGTAATGAGGTTGTAAAATATATTATTTAGGGCGCTTACACCCATAACGCTTTTTAAACCTTATGAGTTACTTTAAAATTGAGTACTATTATATCATAAAGTTCCTCATTGATAAGTCTTCTTTGATATATGTGTATTTGTTAGGATAACTTTGAATCAATATCATCATTTTTTATCATAACATATCTTTGAATATATCATAGATAAAAAATTATAGACAACAAACTTTTTTAATTTGGTCAATCTGTTGGTAGTTATAACGCGAAAGTCGTACGTTGCAGTCATGAGAAGCCGCGGTCTCTCGCTAGTAGATGATAATACGTCAAGTTTTCAAACATAATCGGTTTTATTACAAAAAAGTTAAATACGTATTAAATACTTGGTTTAAAAAGGTTTCGTATTAAATGCACCCCGCTTGCCTAAGGCAAGTTTGCATTATCCTTTTTCGCAAGTCTAACATAACCTAACCAAACCGAGACAAAAGAGCAAGATGGCGAAGATTTAGCTAGCGCGGTGCATTTAATACGAAACCTTTTCAAATCAAGTATCGAATATGTATTTAACTGTTTGTAATAACACCGAACAAAACGCGAATTGTGTGTAGATTCATTATTGTATATAATTTTTCAATTTTTTTCTTTTTAAATAAGGACGGGACGACATCCGCAGTATTTGTTGGTATTATATAACTTAATAGATTGTTTATTTGTCTGAACGCTTTGACCCTTCGACCTCTGACCTTACAGCAGATTATAAGTTATGTAATATCATGCTACAATCTTTAGAAGCGGAGCAGATCATACCAAATGTAGATCAGGAAGTACATTGAACGCGTACGAAAAAATAGTGCGAGTAGGCCATGTGGCTTGGCATTGGGTTTCGGGAGCAAAGACCTAACGTCGAACAAGGATCGGACTGTAATTGCCTAGGTTAGCTAGGGATCCATTGCGCGATTTAAACACATGACCCGTTCCCTAGCCAAAAGCCCAGCGATTATTCAAACACCTAACTGCTTAATTGGCCTTTCCTACCATACGAATAGAAGTAGCATTAACTCTTAGACAATAATTACAAGCAAGTGACAGTTGACGCTCCGACACGATGTTTGACGCTTCGATACGGTGTTCATATATTTTTCTTCAATACAATGGAGTATAAAAAGGTTTTAATATAAGTTGAAGATAGTTATGATAAAGTAAGTGGTAGAGATGTTTACTTATTTTATGTAACTCAATTTTTATCTTAATTGATCCTGGTAGATGATGTTACGAACAGGTCCTAGGCTTATTTAAAAAATAATAACATGTAATCTGTATATACGTTTGAGTGAATCCGTGGATAGTTTGGATTCATAATTGGAAACGGTAGTCGTGGCTGCAATCGGCTATCAGTTTTATTCAATTTTTTCACGTTTAAAAATACAATTGAAACCAATGATAACCAATTTGGTGCAGACGAAGTTGCACGGGTCAGCTAGTATCATAATAATAGTTATATAGTATAATATCATGGTTGAATGTAGGATGAAAAATGGTAGTAGGAACGTAAGCGTAAAAAATTACATACAGTCGAGCATAGCAACCTCCTTCGCAACCGTTTTTTAAGTTCATTATTATTACATACATATTAAAGATCCACAGTGATACTAGCGCCACCATATTAGAGATACACATTGATATTAACGCTACCATATTTGTGATATACATTGACATTAAAGCCACCATATTAGTAATATATATTGACACAAACGCCACTATATTAAATATACACATTGATACTAGTGCCACCATATTTGCGATATACATTGACAATGGAGCCACCATATTAAAGATACATAAATTATTATATAGAATTGAATTATTACTTGCATAATATTAGTTTGATGGTTATCATTATTTTTGTGCTAGGCTATGTACTTAAAATATTTTGCAGAATTATGAATAAATAATAATTACTTTGACTTCCATAGTTCGGCCTATAAAAGGCAAGATGTCGTCGGTCTACACGCACTTTTAAGTACAAAGTATTGTATGGCGAAACTCTGCCCAAATAAATAGTAACAGTAAGTAAGAGTTTAGTCGCAAAATGTGACGAACAAACAAACATTCTTTCGCGCTTATAATATTGTTACCGTGAATTTAGGTTAAAACAGGCCTAATACAGGGAAAGGAAAACCTATGATTATTCAATATTTGCAAAGTAAACATTACTTTCCGAGCGAATACAAACAGGTTATAAAAATATATTACGCGAAAATAACATGTTTTCTTTGCGGTACTGCTGATATTTTTAAGAATAATGAAGATTTCTCTAAATGACCGGAATTATTTTGTAAAATGTACGGAAACTTCAATGAAACCAACGTAGTTTAACAGTAGAAACTTGCAACTTATGTAACATTCTTGAACAATGTGATGTAATGATGTAACATACGATAAAGTCCGAAATTTAAAAATGTAATGTACTTTAAGCGATACAACATCAACCCGTTTTTTTTTCTTCAGACTTTTGGTCCGCATCTTGTTTTTGTTTTCGCTTTTTTTTAATGTCAGCGTGAAAAATCGTATCTGTGAGCAACTATTGGGTGTTTTTTATTTATTTTGAATTAACTATTTCCTATTTTGAGAGGATTTTTTAGCCAGTCACGTCGGTATAGTAGATACAGGTGTCAGCGTGCCTGGAACATCAACATGTTACCATTTTACCATCTAAGTGAAGGCCATATGTTTCTCTTCTAATCTACTTTGTCAGTTATCATTTTGTATTTACACACAATCTAGCTTCTTCGGTATTCCCATACTCTCCTATGTTCATCCATCTTCATCCTATGAACAACTCCATAAATGTAATAGACATATTTCATTTCATCACATGCTTCAAATAACAAGATAATCGTGTTCGTGTCAACTTCACACACCGCTTGTTAAAAAATGATACTGCCCACAACAAGAAAATACATATAAAAATGGTTTTCTTTTTATAAGATATGTAACAATTATCTATATATTAATATGTGAAGTAAAAAATTTGTACTCCTTTTTAACCTATTTGCCGTGAACGGGTGAATTTGAATTTGGCATAGTTAAAGTTTATATGGCGGAGAAGTGCAGAAAGCTGTTTATTTTATATAAATACATTAGAAGTACAATAAATTTATTAAAATATGCACTACTCACACTACTGCTTGAATTTTACACAACATATACACACATGTAAATAAAAAAGACATTTTGACAGCCGTCAATAATTACGAAGTTCAAAAGAGGTTGTGATGGAGTTTGCTATGCTCGACTGTATGTATTTTTTAATTCTTACGTTCCAATTATCATTTTTCATCCTATATTCAACAATGATATTATACAAAAATAACTATTATTGTAATGCTTATTATTTTTTATGGTGAACTCACTTCAAATGATGATTTAATAAAAAAATGACCACGTAATACTTTGTATAATTAAAATAATATTTTTGTATATAAAAGTAATCCGTGACTTAGACCTCCGTGGTTACAATGTTGCAATTCAACCTCATGTAGCAACAAAAAAGAATTTATTTTCAAAGGCTAATGGTAGTATCAATAACATCTTTGTATTGGATTCACCATTTGATTGTATTGTGGATCCATTACTTTTCCAAACGATGATACTGGGCATATCACTATTTCTCAATAAGGGACAGACTACATTTAATTCAATATCACCCAGAAATACGACCCACCCATGGTGTCGTGTAAAATTAATTGAAAATTGTGTCATGGGTTGCGATAAATTTCTTATTTTCGTTAAGTTATGTTTGTTTAAAATTTGAGAGCTTTGCCACGTGACTTTTGTTTCAAATTTATAATTAATTTCAATTTTCATTTACGCATAGATTTTTTTAAATGTTTATACAATTAAAGATCATGACAAATAACTGAGTAGCAATGATAAAAACCTTTGATTATAGAAGTATAACCTTTAACAAAAGAACCCTAATAAAGTTCAAACTTTAATATATCAAATAACTATGGCCGAATGTCGACCCCTGGGCGCCCACTAGTCTATATAAATATTTATAAATTTCTTTTGTACGTGTGTATGTCATTGAAGTCCACTTTAACGGCTGGACGATTTTGATGAAATTTGGTGTGAGTTTTCTGATTCATAATTGGATGCGATAGGTGGCTACGGTTGACTTGTAGGATGTTTTTATTATCAAGGCAGGACAACATCTGCCGGGAACGCTAGTTATAGTATAAATTTTAACGATGTGTCTAATTATGTATACACTATTTGCTTAAGATCCATATAAGGGATTTTGACTGGGATGACGAAGATTAGATTATAATCACATATTAATAAAGGGCAGCCATTTTGTGTCTGTTATACTTTATTATGCCACTAGCCATGTTTCTGAGCTATATACAGTAATAGCTGGCTGGGCAGACATTGTCCCACCCTGTTATAAAAAAATCCTTGACAAATTATATATTTTGGGGTGTAAAGGGTGTCGAGTAACATCTTAAGACTTGAGACACCCAAGCCAACCTCACCTGCACGTGGTGCACCCTGCTGATCAACGAACGAGGCAATGGCGATAGCGGGGTGGTAGGGTTATACAGCCCGACTGGGTCGCAACCACCATGTACATGGCGAAAAAGCCCGTCATAGTGACTCACTTTTGCGCGTCGCGTTTCGGGATCAGCCTGTGCATATCCAGTACCGGGTGACTTTCGTCATTATGACCGGCATGACAGCGGCGACCGACGATGGATGATCTATCTCGCGGTGGTCGCCACTGTTCTTGTATTGTACTATGCTTATCATCAGGCATAGTGCAGTCACTCTGTCGTACTTAAAATATATATATATATATATATATATATTAAAACCTTTCTCATGAATCACTCTATCTACTGGCGAAGACCGCATGAAAACCGTTTTACTCTACTGACGGTGACGTGAACGTTTTTTGAATTTATCGCGAACAGACAGACAGACATGGAAGGTGACTTTATGTGTATAAAGTGATTACAAGAAATAGTCGCGTATGCAATAGTTTTTTTTGTATCATATGAGGCAAACGAATAATTGGGTCACGAAATGTTAAGTGATCTCCACCGTCCGTAGACACTTGTAACACCAGGGGAGTCGCAAGTGCATTACCAACCTGTGTTTGTGGGGAAAGAAAATCGGAAGGGAAGGGAAAGCGAGTCTTCGGTGCTCTCACTGACCGTACAAAATGCAACAATGGAAGCGCTGCTACTTCACGCCCTTATTACTGTGGATTGGGTGGTAGAACACGGGGGCGAGCCGACCCATTCATGCTGAAACCAGTAATAGCTTCGACGCTACTCTACCACCTCAGGGCGTATTGTACCTTAGATAGTGTAACTATATTTTTACTGAGCGTCTATTTTCCAATGAAATTATGTATTAAACGCATAAAAAGATGGAAATTTGAAATTAACCTTTGTATTTGACAAGTATGACACAAGAATGTTAATGAAATATAAAGCTAAAATCTTACACACCGGGCGAACGTCTAGAAACTAGAGCGTAAACTGTTTCAGAAAAAAATAAAACGCTATAACTTCGTTAAGCCGAACAAAGCCAACATCAAACAACGCGGGATAAAATATTCTGTTGTGATTTATCGATCACTTTTATTTACGTAACCTGAATTCTCTTGTCAAAGGATAATTCTGTCGATGATAAACTGCCTAATCATTTATTATATTTTAAAGGGAGGTCTTCGCAATTTTTGGCTCCTTATGTAACGTTTTTGCCGATGTAGTAAACGAAGGTATCATTAACATATGGAGTAATTTGATTTACGACTTATATGGTAATTCCTAATAGTTAGATTTATGTTGTTTACCAAAACGTATTTAATGTTTGTTAAGTACATCATTCAATGGCATATAGCTCCCACACACTTTAACACTAGCTGTAAATACAGGAGCTTTACTTGAATACAAGTGATTTATTTATATTATTTGGAGAAAAGGGCTATAGGTAATTTTCAAAGGAATTTTCAGGTTCCGTCGTCAAGATCTCCAGGATGGCATTCCTATAATATGTTGTGGAAAAGAGGTGATACAGAAAAGAGGTCTCTCGACCTTGACATGGCCGGTGAAAGAAGGATTGATACACGATTGGGAGGAGATGGAGAAACTATGGCATCATTTATTTTACAAAGCGCTCCATGTACCTCCAGAGGAATAACGAATTATGCATGCCATTCATCCCTTAATCCCAAGGAGGAATAAGTATTAAGATATTCATATTATACAACTACTTACTAAGTTATTTAACCGTTGTCTACATTTTAATTTATAACTTGTCTTGGTCACAAAACTCATAAAAACTGTAAACGACATACCTATAAATGAACAGCTCGTGACTGTGTTAGAATTCTTGATAAAAAAATAAAACTGGATGTGTAACAAAATCTCATATAATCGAAACTAATGCAATTTTTAAAACTGTTTCACAATTTATTACCTAAGAATTATGTAAGTATTATTTTCGCGTAGCGAGCCTGATGCAAGACCATGTGCATGTACTTTTCCTGACATTCACTAGTTATAAGAAGTATCACAAGTGTAAAATATTCTGGTTGGGTTTTGTGTTATTGTATAGTACGCAGAAACTCGCAATATGTTACGAATTAGTTTCTACATCTAAAAATATTGATGATGATTGAATAAACAATTTATTAGGGATAACGTTTGAGGTACAAAATGTAATAAATATACGAAGCATGTCACAGTAAATGGGAATACGTAGAAAATAACATGGCCACAGGCGAGCGTTGGAGTCGTTCATCAAACGGGCACTTCACATGGGGTCTCGGTTAGACTGAAGTCGATATATAATGTGGGCCACACGCATAGACCGCGTTCTTCAGCGGATCACAGCTCAAAGACCTTTAAATAAGGAGTACGAACGCTTGATTAACAAAACAGTAGTTTGATAGATTCTGATCAGAACCGTCATCGGTAGACTCTAATAAGAACAATAACAGGATAAAGTCTAATCGGAATAGTGACGCGATAGAGTCTGACAAGAACAAATACAATAAGTTGACAGATAGTCTGCGAGTGCGGTTCAAGATAGGATTATTATATCACAAGCTAAAAGTCAAATCTACGGGCATCGACTCTACGAGCGACAAGGCAACGAACTGTTCTATGCAACTTGTATCCCACAATTAGAACAAACATTTCTTGATCATTCAAGATCCGGATAGTGAGAGCTTCGTTTGAACAACGAAGAAAAACTTTTATAAATATAACACATTATACAAATATTACGGATAGAGGTGATTTACGATCACCTCACATATATTCACAATAATTATTGAGAAAACCTTAGCAAATAAATTAACAACCAAATAAGAAAAACAATCATGATTTCCTTTCAATGACGTAGAATTCGGTAATAGAAAAGTTAAACCTGTATTCTTAGCACATGTATGTCTAGATGTATTTTCATAACATTAATGTCCAGTATATAATAATCCTAATCATGTAGGGTTCGGGACTGACTCCATAAATTTGTTACTAAATTAGCATGGTTAGTAAAATAGGTGAGCCGAGGTGGTATATTGATTTAGTGTTAAAATTGTATTTATATATGATTAATTACATAATGTTTTTTTTTTCTGTTCGGCAGACTCTTGGTCCGCACCTTTTTCTGTGAGCAACTATTGGGTGTTTGTTATTTATTTAGTATCATTATTTTAACTTAACTATTTATTATTTTTATTTAAATTAACTATTTGCTATTTTGGAGTGGATTTTTTAATGATGTTATTGCCTTTATGGCGGTTTCACTATGTGCCTATCTTTGGGTTAATTGTAGGACGTTAATTAAAGTAGCAATTGTATCATAATTGTTGACTTTTATCAGGACCGTTTAATGTCAAATTTTCTTCTATGTTATATCTAAAGTCTCTCTGATTATGGGGTTATAAAAGAAACGTTCTTGTTGTAGAAATAAAGCGTAGAATTTTATTTACTTACTGTCGTTTTCCTCGTCATTGGCTAAGAACAATTGTATTTTGTTATTTCTATGACAAAACGATGTGTTCTGGTTTTTTAAGCTATTGCATAGCTTCTATCGCGGGCCTTGAGCGTGGAGACCGAATCCAAAAATTCCGTAACGAAAAAACCTAACACCAATCAAGTCTCAAACTTTTGTTTCTTATTTCAGTTACCATAAA
>JACEII010000036.1:4747877-4876441 GCA_014332785.1 Antheraea mylitta
ATGTATCTTCTTCTATACATTTAACAAGAATGTATATCTAACGTATCCATATTTTTTAGATTTTTGGGAAGATAAATTTGCAGGAATCTTGGAATAAATAATAATATACATTTCAATCATTTTTAGTAATGTCTGTCTGTTTGTGTAGACACACGTCACTGCTGAAGTACTGCGTTCACAATAAAAACTTATCAAAAAAACCATAAAACATATACTAACATAACATTTAACCTTTGTTTCATTAAAATCGGTTGACTCTAAAAAAAATATAATTTTAATGACGACGTAAGAGCGGCGAGAGAAAAGTAGATATGTAAATGGATTTAATACATTCAGATGGTTTAGTTAATCACTGATTCTTACGTTAAGTACCATGCAAACGAAGTTGCGGGCACAGCTAGTATCTAATAATATTTATTTAACCAAAAGTTCGAAATTTGGAACATGTATGTATGTATGCTTTTTAAGAGCTACCGCGGCATATTGTATGCACTCATATATTCTATAATCTTAAATTACCACGCCGTATTGACGATTTTCAACTCTGAGAAATCCACAGTTCTATGTTTTTTTACAAGAACATCTGTCAGGCTTGGGTTTCTTCTTGATGATTTCCTTGAGCGTCAGCCGATAGTGTTAGCAGTTTAAATTAGTAAATGTACACGACTTCCGAAAAATTCGTTGATACACGCCGGAGTTTTGAACCCGTAGACATTGAAATGATATTCCATAGGTCAAACCATTGGACTATCACGACTTTTAATCTTAAATGAAATCCCACTAATCCGATTAATATTATTACCAGGAAAGTTTGTGAGGTTGTTTGTTAGAAGAATAAAACCAATATCTGAGAGCTACTCCATACTGCATATATCGTTAGAGTTGCATGAAGATTAACGTATATCTCAGTTATCAATAAGGGCAGATACAAACGCATACGTTGTGGGTGGCTAGAAATTTAATTAAAGAAGAGGCAATACCTAGACGGACTTTCGTGTGACATTTAATACTCAGAAATCTGAAATGTACGGGGGATGTTAACTTTATATTGGAGACATCGTGTTACTAGAGTCTTTGACGTCTAAACCGTAAGGGTGTAAAAGGATTGTCAAATATAGGATTTATATAAAATACTTTTCGTCACATATAATGATACATTAATACCAGTTTAAAAAAATATCTCGAAAGGTGTAAAACGCGTTGGGACAACACAACCAATATATACAATTAATGACAATGGTAAACATGTGTTTAAGACTAATTTAATGTTGTTATTTTAAAGTTTATTGTACAACGTTGATTACAGATCAAGTTAAGAGTTTTTAGTGGAATCTTAGTCTGTCACGTACTGGACTTTATATTTTATTCGTAATCTTGTGATATTGGACTCGTATATTTTGTAATAATGGGGGCGTCTTATGTAAAATAGTCCGGTTATTGTGCACAAGTGATATGGATGGAAAATAATACCACGGAGCGTGAATTCTAAGATGCCACAAAAACCACCGTGAAAATTTTATCAATGGAGCCACCGTCTTGTTAATAGATTGAAATTTTAATATTTATACCTATTCGATAAAGGTAGTAATAGTCTATAAGATTAATTAAAAAAGTCTCGTCAATATGCCAAATTATTTGCTACCTCTATACTGAAGGCTACCTCTTACAGCCAACCTTTCAATTAATATATTTTATTATAGAACGTACTTCAAGGGTAGTAAGTATGTATGTAATGGTAACAACATAGTGTGGCTTTTGTGGATGTCGCTGTGAGATTTGAAAGCGTGCCAAAACTGTTAATGAACTTTTATAGTATACGACAAATGAAATAACATCTTTATTGCGATTACACAAAGCAAATATTTCATTAAATCGAAATACAGTCAGGAATATAACGAAGAATCGTAATGACAATAAGTCACGTACGACCGTATTAAATTAGGGATAGCAGAACAATAGATTACGATGTATGAAAACGACAATGCAGAGCTCTTGAAAGATACCTAACGCCAACGGAATAGTAATCGGGGAGACGAAGAACGATGGAAATAACACACGGGCCGGTTTGTTTGTCAATCGGAATGGTTTAGTCGGCAGTGATATCATTGTGAGATTGTTTCCTATACATGATATTGGCTAGACCTTCGTATATGAATTGTATGAAACTAATTACATTTATAACGCTGTACAAAGGTCTAATGGTACTTATCACGGTATCTGTTCTTAAAATATTAGAAGAAACATTAACGTTAAATCTGGAGTTAACGAGTTCAAGTCTTTTCTTCTCTGATTGTCAACATATTTCCTTTTTGTATGTATCGATTATCGTAATTAATGAATTATGATCGAAATTCGATAACTACGAATCTATAAAGTATCGTAAGCAAACTCAAGGTAGGGACACGAAAAATGTATCGATACTTTGTGATATCGAATTCATCTCCTTTCGATACCGATACTTTTGTACTCGATACTTTGTATTCAATACTTTAACTCAATGAGAACTTTTTGTCATGTATCGTATCGAAAGAATTACAGAAAAAATTTAAACTTCTTCTTACGGTTCATGTTTATGGCAACGCCATCTAGTTCAATCGTACTTAACTTTCTAAAACACTGAGCTCAAAATTGTTACATCCGTTCATAGACGTTGAGTTCCTATCCTTTCTTTCATTTATTTCACTAGTTCGTTGTTCTAATAATAATATTATTGAATATTGAAATTTTTTTTAAAACATTATTTTCTAAAATAGAAAGTCCCATATCGAAAATTCGAAACCGCTAATCACCAATACGGCTCGATAAACATACATTTTTAAGCGATTGTCCGGAGGAGGAATGAGAACAAAGTAATAGAAAGATTCATTCTTTAAAATAATATTTTTAATCTGTGCCGTTACAATTATCTTTTTTATCATTGTATTAAAGTATTTATTTATCAATACCATTTGTTTATTTATGTTATGATCTACTGAAGCTACTTACTCAGTGACATTGACGTTCGGACGTATGAGTATCAGGGCCCTATTAAAAGTACCCTATACTTTTATGAGTAAGATACTTTTATTCGATACTACTCACGAGTACATTACCGATACTTTTACTTGTTACCATGTCATTAATTATGCCCCACGATAAGTACTCGATACTTTGAAGACTTTGAAGTATCGATACTTCTATGAGTACGATACTATTTATTGGATACTACTATTGAGGTCATGAGAACAATATCGATACTAGGGCTGTTGATAAAATATCGATATATCGAAATAACGATATTTTTATTTCAAAATATCGTTACTCTTTAGTAATATTTTTGGGCGATACATCGATATTTCGATGTTAAAATTTGGATATCGGCGGTCGATATTTTTTTATTCATCATCAATTTGACATCTTCTACATATATATAGTCTCTAAATATTTTAATGTTTCATCCTTTACATCTTATAAAGGTTTTTAAATAGATCTTGAGATAACTTGTAATTTCCAATTTTCTCAGAAGAAAGAAATAAATATGCAATTCATCTGATGACAAGTGATCACCATAGCCTACAGCTATATTATATTAAATCAATCGAGGCTGAATATAATTAGCCAAAGCATCTTTCGTAGTATCTAAGATACATCTGTAAGTGTTGATGCTATGATTATAAGGAAATTTTTCATTAGTTTCAAAGAACCGTATATTCAGTAATAACGAAAAATATTTAAATGAAATGTTTTAGAATAAAATGCTGTGAAGTTTTCTTCGAGACGCTGAATGCTCCGGAGCTTTGTGTACAATCTCAAAGCGTTCTCTCGCTTTATGGCTCCGGTTATACAACTGGCCTCAGCGTGGACCTTGGCTATGATACTACCGATATATGTCCCATTTACGAAGGTGGACCTCTAATATATGCACACACGGAAACAAATGTAGCCGGCACTCAAATATCAGACTATATAAAGCGGCTTCTTGAAGACCGAGAATTACATTATGGATCACAAACTCCAACAATCATTGAAGGTATAATAAAAAATTGTATGTATGTCACCAAAGATGCCTCGATGGCCAGAAACGACTATAAGAGAAGCTACGTTCTACCTGATGGGGAGAAAGTTAATGTATGCCAAGAATCTTTTATGGCTGCGGAGTTATTGTTTCAGCCAGAATTGGTCTTGGGAAGTAAGACTAATTATGTACCATTGCCAGACGCCGTGGTAACTTCAGTTATGAAATGTGACCCGGAGTTAAGAAGCGACTTGTTTGATGCTGTGGTGCCTTGTGGAGGACTGGCACAACTACCAGGTATACTTGAACCTTCTTATTTACCTTAGTTTATACTCTTCTATCTTATTCTTTTTTTATCTACTATTTTACGATAGTTAAAGTTACACCAAAGTATTACAAGAATGTATATTAATATACAATGCATTGATTATCGCATCAATTTAATGTCAACGTGAGCGCTAGACTCAGATGTATCAAATTACTTAGATGATACAGTCAGATTAGGTATATCCATATTAGTCAAAAGAGTTTGTTACAATATCTAAACATTATTTGAAATTGTCTTTCAATCCTTTAAATAAAAACGAATGTTGGAATAAAAATTGTTCATATTTGCACAAAATAATATTTGAAACCTAGTCTATAATTAAATTACTAGGTTATGCACTTGAACTTCATCTTCAGGACTGAACGAGCGATTGGCCGCGGAAATGGAAGAGATTACCCGAGCGCCAGTTAATGTGTTATCTTCACCTGAGGCCTACGCTATTACGTGGCTAGGTGGCGCTACTTTCGCTGGACTATCAGAATCAAAAAAGATGTTCGTTCGAAAGAACCAGTACGAAGATCAAGGAGCAAGAATCGTAACTAACAAGTTTTTTTGATGATTAATGTAAAGTGTAAATTGTAAATTCCATAACGTCATTGAATGAGATCCTAATTTGAACTGTTTGTATGTATATGATATGCTATGTAGGGGTATATCTCTCTTGTTACATTATTTAATACATTATCAGTGTGAAAAGGCCGTGTCAACTAAACGAGGTTAATTAACGTTGTGAAATATTTAAAGCTGAAAATGATTTAATAAATGGGAATTATGATTAAATATTGTAACTGGGCGATACATTGGAAGTTTCAACGTAAACAATTGTATAGATTTAAATCTAGTTGTACTAGCGTGGCGGCTTCGTACCCATTTATTATATGTTCCAATAAGTATGTTCATTTGCACCAAAAATTATAATGTGTAATTTTTTTACTTGTTAAAATAATACTTAGTACCTATGTACTATGAGATCAGTTGAACTGTATATATATTATTTTACAAAACCACTTATATGTCATCTATGATTTATTGTAAAATGTATAGTATAAGATTTTTTTCCATTGACAAACACTTGAGGGTGCCAGCTTTGATTATCGGCAGCTGCAATTTTCGGTCCCATATACATACATGTATACCAATATCTATTTATATAGATAAAGCATTGTATAACAATTTATTTTTTCTTTATTGTAACCAATGACATGTTTTAAGCGACTTTTTTTTAAAGTCTAATTTGAGTTTTATGCGAAAATAAATATCTAATAATATTAAGTAAATTACACGAAGTAACAACATTGATTATAGATTAATCTCAGTTGTTTAATGAATGATAATGATGGCGATGTCTTGGTAAGTTATATGATATTTGGTATATGATCTAGGTTGAGCAAATTTTGAACTGTGTTATTTAAACCGGCATATATAAGAAATGATGAATATTTTCTTTATTAATACTATATTAAAATCATTATTAGATATAAGTTTTTTCTTTAAAAGTAGACCATAGAACAACGTAACTCAATGGTTCTATTTAACATTTTCATAGTAGAATAACTTGTTCTAACGTAGAAAAAAATCGATCACATAGAAAGGAAGTCATGTTTATCGCTTGTCGAAGTAAACATAGAAATATTCAAAATAGTTGAAATAAATGCTTAATAATAATATAACACAGGGCAAACACATTTGAAGTCTGGAAGACACTACTCAGTGACTGGAAGTAGCCGTCTATTGGAACTCCATTAGAACTCAGTACTGCAACCTATATATCACCTTGATAACCTGCCACACGTATGACTACGGAGTGTCCGTGTTTGAAGATATTCAACTTGTATATGTTTATTGTTTTAATTATGGAGATTATTTATTTGGTTTCATCAACAATATATTCTTTTTATTAGTTTCTATATTCAGCATAGATTTATTGCTTTTTTATGTCATAGGAGGCAAACGGTGGGTCACCTGATGGTGGGAATAGGCCGTCAAGGCTTGGTCAACGCTTTGACTCCCGTCACCGCCATTTATGCGGGTTTTTCTACGGAGAAATGTGGACTGTATTTTTTCTTTGTTGTTAGCGAGGGCAAGGGTATTACCGGATATATGCTCAATCGCAGGATCACAAGGTAATTAATCGATTGAGCTTGGTAATGGAAATATACACACTTACTTGGCAATTCCAGTCGCCGGGCTCAGCACTGCTTCGGTGGAGAAACTCTTTGTCCAAGACTTTCTTGCGGCAAACACTAAACACTCGAACTTATACTAATACAGCTGCATTGCATATAGTGCATATAAAAGCCACTCTGGCGCGTACGTTAATCGCCGATAACTCGGTATGTCTTATAGCGGTGCGGACGCGCAACTATTGCCCCTCTAACAGTATGTTAAGAAGGGAAAAGGTGTGGGGAAGAGAAGCCCCGCCCGCTCCAACAAAGTATATAGTACCACCTGATGTTAAGCAATCACCACCGGGGAGGAGAAGGGGAAGAGAGGAGGGCATGGGCCTCTGACACTCTCACTGACCGAACGAAACGTAACAATGCAAGCACTGTTACTTCATGTCGGTTTTCTGTGAGAGGGTGGTACTACCACGGGCGAGCCGACCATTCATGCTAAAATAGCTTCAATGTGGCTCTATTCCTACTTGATAAGCAAGTATTCTTAATAATCTTAATAATTTATAAGGAACGTCTTATAAAGTATCGTAAACGATATTAAACATTAATAGAAATGTATTATGAGTTAAAGATGTTAATAAATAATACCTCCCGCTTTGAAAATAAGTCCAAACGTTGATTCTAACTTTACGTGTAAATTAGATTTTGAAGGGAGGCGAAAGATAAGGGCGATATTGTTCTCTGATTGTAGTTACGTTTGGGAGATATATAACATATTGATTTAGTGTTAAAATTGTATTTATATATGATTAATTACGTAATGTTTTTTTTTTTTTCTGTTCAGCAGACTCTTGGTCCGCACCTTTTTCTGTGAGCAACTATTGGGTGTTTGTTATTTATTTAGTATCATTATTTTAACTTAACTATTTATTATTTTTATTTAAATTAACTATTTGCTATTTTGGAGTGGATTTTTTAATGATGTTATTGCCTTTATGGCGGTTTCACTATGTGCCTATCTTTGGGTTAATTGTAGGACGTTAATTAAAGTAGCAATTGTATCATAATTGTTGACTTTTATCAGGACCGTTTAATGTCAAATTTTCTTCTATGTTATATCTAAAGTCTCTCTGATTATGGGGTTATAAAAGAAACGTTCTTGTTGTAGAAATAAAGCGTAGAATTTTATTTACTTACTGTCGTTTTCCTCGTCATTGGCTAAGAACAATTGTATTTTGTTATTTCTATGACAAAACGATGTGTTCTGGTTTTTTAAGCTATTGCATAGCTTCTATCGCGGGCCTTGAGCGTGGAGACCGAATCCAAAAATTCCGTAACGAAAAAACCTAACACCAATCAAGTCTCAAACTTTTGTTTCTTATTTCAGTTACCATAAACCTATAGTTTCAATGATTAATATTCCTGAATAACCTACATGTATTGTAAGATAATAAAAATATTTTGACCAAAAAAGAAAAAAAAATTGTTTTCTTATCAGTCACCATGCTCAAAAAGTGTACTTGAATTAATATCAAAGAAAAAAAAACAAAGGAAAAAAAATACTGCATAAATAAAATAAATAAATAGTATAATTGCATAAGTTAATAAAAAATGCTATGCAATAGCTTTACCGCGGCAGTCCCCGAGTGCCACACGTACTTTTTTTTCTCGAACTGACTACGCTATTGACCTAGCAAGGTCTTAACAGCTTCACTGGACTACTAAGGCGAGCGCTTAAGACACTCAGCCCATTTTATTTTGGCAACCAGCTCAAGAGTGCACGGCACACCTCGGCTTGGCTGTTGCCTGTTGCATGCAAAATCGCGACCTATCTTAGCTAGCTCTAACTATTCATATATGTATGAGTTGTTGACGCGTATATGTGTACCAAGCATATACGCCTACATTGCTTAAATTTCAGAATTTCTTTATTTACAATTATTAACGTTAGTACGGTTTTCATATCTATTGGAACTCAGATCAATAGTTATATATATTTTAAATAAGTTTACTAATCAATTAAACGTATGATGAGCTACTCAAAATATCAATATTGCACTACTACACAAGCCCTTATGCTACACGTCGTTGTTCTGACACAAGCCACGCAAGCTACAGAAGCGACATACGGTCGGTTAAATTATAAATTTATCTTCAGGCAAAAAAAAACCCGATTAACGCGCCTAAAAAGTTTTCGCTTCAAAAATAGACAGGTATAAGAAATGTAGACCTTGTAAGTTTTGTATAAATGTAGATCATCACAGTGTTAACTGTTAAACAGTATCTTAAAAATAACATACACGGCTAAATCAAAAGAATTTGAGTAGACTAGACGTAATTTTACTCCGAGTTGTACGAAATTAATCCTATATTTTAAGTTTGCTAGTGAATGTATTTACAGACGTAAATTCACCTACATTACAAGTAACCCGAAACGTTTTCAAATGCAACATAATTGCACCAAAACTGTCCGAGCGAGTGTGAAGCTAAAACCTAGGTCATATTGCGATAATATACGGCGTGTTTTTTTTGTCGTATCTCATAAAGTTTTGTGCATACATACGCATTGGCGACTCGAAAATCGTATAGTAATAATATCTGCGTCTTGATATAAATTATGTAAAAAGTACAACACCAATGACAAATTAAATTGATTTCAACAACACTGAAAACAATAACGACAGCAGAAAAAAAAGGCGAACCAAGAGTCCATAAAAATTGGTTAGATTCTATTTATTTATTTCTCATTTTTATTTCAGATATATAAAGTAATATACATACAATATATAAAGTTAGTAATGTATTTATATAATTTTAGTATTGTGTCTTATGATATCATTTTGATTATTTACACGTATACATTGAAGGGCATGTAATATAACCCAGTCAATAAAAAAATAACTTATCCAGATTCTCAGTCAATACGTTCTAAAAACTATTAAAATTAATCCTGGACGGCTTCGGAGTTTAGGCAGATTGCTGACTCAAAATAAATAAGTAATCAATCAATCAATATGAGCGATCACCTACAAATAACCAACCAGGTGATTAAATGTTATTTGGATTTAATTCTATTACCTCAGTAATGATTTAATTTTCATCGTCTGTTCATTTTTATCTCTAATTCTTTATAAATATTCTATACATCAGTATATGTTGTATGTATGTATATATCTGTTCAATTCATAGAAACAGGTTTTTGAAAACTAGCTGTCAAACGGTTTACGAGACGAAATTATCGGAATCAAATTTTCATTTCACATACAAAACTTAAAAGTAGCAACGTGGTTGTTATACTGCTACACTTTACTTAATGTGATAGGCAAATATCTAGTTGAATCATCAAGAGTAATTAAAACCGAATATATTTTACGTATAATATCGACACAACTTAAAGATTATCTATTAAATTTAAATGTTAATTTCCTATGATAATATTTTAAATTTATTTTGTATTAACCTCTAGACTGTACTATGCCCAAGATCGAACTTAAAGCTATATTCAGAGCGGCCAAATCTTATGACGCCAACTTTACTTATACAATACTAATATATTATAATTCAATTTTCGGCAGCGGCTCAAGCCTAGGTCCGTTCTCTCGGAGTGGAGCCCTTGAGTGCGCTGCTTGCGCAATGCAGTGACATAAAATCCTACATCACTGCAACAACATTACACATATCACCCCCACACACGTGCCCGTATATACGCTTACACATAAAAGTGAAAAGGTTTTATTTCTTTCCCTTATTGAGCTGAGATATTTCAGAAAATTACCCGATACGAAATATATATAAGAGTGGTTGAGGTTTTTTTTCTTTCGAACTGACTACGCTATTGACCTAGCAAGGTTTTAACACCTTCACCGGACTACAGCAGTTGTTGAGGTATGTATGCTTGGTACAGATATATGTTCCAAAAACTCATATATGTATGAATAGTTAGCTTAGATCAGCTCAGATAGGTCGCGAATTGCACGTATCAGGCAGACGTTTTGGGCTGTAAGGGGTGTCGAGTAACATCTTAAGACTTGAGACACCCAAGCCAACCTCACCTGCACGTGGTGCACCCTGCTGAATAACGAACGAGGCAATGGCGAAAGCGGGGTGGTAGGGTTTTACAGCCCGACTGGGTCGCAACCACCATGCATATGGCGAAAAAGCCCGTCATAGTGACTCACTTCTGCGCGTCGCGTTTCGGGATCAGCCTGTGCATATCCAGTACCGGATGACTTTCGTCATTATGGCCGTCATGACAGCGGCGACCGGCGATGGATAATCTGTCTCTCGGTGATCGCCGATGCTTTTGGATTGTACTATGCTTAACATCAGGCATAGTGCAGTCACTATGTCGTGCTTCGATAAAAAAAAAAAACTACCCAAGCAGAGGTGTGCCGTGCACCCTTGAGTTAGTTGTCAAATAGAATCGGCTGAGTGCCCTAAGCGCTCACCTTAGTAGTCCGGTGAAGTTGTTAAGGCCTTGCCAGGGTAATAGCGTAGTCAGTTCAAGAAAAAAAATTCAATCAAAAGTGAAATTACGATGGTACTAATATTTGATATCCAAGGCAGAATTTAAATAAGAATTTTGATGATGTTAGTAGAATCAACTATATTATTATATATATTCCATGCAGTTCAAATTCAATCTCGCACAAAAATATCTCGTTTAAATTCATGTATACATTCGTGGGCACTGAAAGGTATTTCACTGTGCACAAAGCGCGTGTAGTTTTTGGAGCGTAACAAGGTCAGTTTCGATTGATGGTCTGTCTGTTGAATGGAACCAACTATATCAAATGCATAATAAACTGTACCAAGGGGATGATACGTAAATACTCGTTTGATTTCTACAGGATTTCTTATATCGATGTGTATAATTTTGATTTCATTTTATATCTAACACTGTGCCCGCGATTTCGTCTGCGTCAAATCTTATTCTAAAAAACTGTTATTTATAAAATCATCTGAATGTATTAAGTCAATTTACTTATCTTCTTTTCTCTGGTACTTAAGTCACCTCGTCATTAAATTTACAATAACTTTTAATACAGTGAACTGATTTTAATGAAACAAATACTAAACGTTACTCAAAGATATGCTTTATGATATTCTTGGTGAGATGTTACCGTGAACGCAGTACTTTACCGGTGATGCGTGTTCAAACAAACAGACACAAGATATTTTTAAAATGATTGAAATGTATTTTTTAACCTATACCAAGGCACCTGTAAAATTTTTTCCACAAAAATCCGAGGAATACAGACACGGTACATTTTAATTCTTATTATATGATTACAACCAGCCAGCCGTTCAAGAATTCGATAATTTCTATTATTTTTAACGTAAGCAGCGCAGCCCGAGATAGCTCTCTGAAGCCAGGATTTTCTTAAAGATACTTGATATTCATCGTTATACTCTGGGCGATTTAAACAGCATTTTTATAAATTAAAGTCAGTCTGATTTATTAGCTACAGTTTTAAATACATTACCTGGACGAAGATATATGAAATTTAGCGTTGTTAGAGTTCTTATAGAGATGAGTGTAAAGAGAAAATTTACATTTAATAGAGTAAAATACTAAAAACATAATATCTATTATGTATATTATATGCTATTACAATACTGTCTTAACAAAAAAAAAAAACGCTTTTAGAAATCAATTCATGAAACATTGATTTCTTGCTAGCTATTGAAACTTCTTTGAAACTATGCATTTTTTTATTGAAAATTAGACTAATAACAGTACTTTGCTTTATAGTGTAATATCTGAATGATATAGGGACACGTCTTCACTCGATCGTATGGTCTTGAAACTAAAAATGATGCAATATAGACAGGTCGTAGAAGTCGTTCGCTATTTCTCGCTTCAGTTTAGAATTATCTTTATAACTGTTTTACTGAATTGTAGGTTATCACTTTTTCTACTAAGATTAAAAATATATTTTATTTAAAAAAAAATCTCAATTGCCGCAATTTCCGAGTTACAACAGTTTTGTAAAAGCAGTGCGATGTGTGCGCTATTATTAAACTTGCGAGATTTTTGACATAAGAATCTTAGTAATGTTTACATGAAATAAAATGGAATTACAGTCAGATTTCGACCATCGACCTACCATTAATATCGTCCATAAACACCTTGTCAAGGCTTCAATGGAATAAAGTACTTTGAATGATATGATTATTATATGTATTGAAAAAAAAAAATGAGCCGTCACGAGACATCCGGCAGATGTGAAATATGAAAATTGTTTTGTATAAGTTATATGCATAAATTAACAGATTACGACAGGAATCAGTTATGGCATAATGAAAAGATAAAGCATTACAAATTTGTACCATAAAATAATAACTGTTTATTTATTTTATTACACAAATATCCATTTGTAATAAATACATAAATCTAACTAGGTGCAGGCGCGGTGTGTTTGGCGGCATTTATCAAAAGACTCGTGCCGCGTAACACCAGTAGAACGAGTGGATGACAAAACAATTTGAATTAAACTAATTTTCTATAGCAACATAATTTATATGTTTGCGTTTAGTTACTTGATTCGTTTTTATTTAATCACATTTTGTTTACATACATTAAACTTTTTAAATAAAGGACGTATAAGAGCAGTTCTTACATAACCCTTAACACGTTCACGCAGGCGCGTACCACCGGTGGTACTTATTCGATTGTGCTATTAGAAATAATGAGAATTTAACGTTTATTTATTAAAAATAGCACAATCGAATACCTACCACAGGTGGTACGCGCCGCCAGAAAAGACAGTCTAGTGCGGGCCACCGGTGGTACGCGTCGGCGTGAACGAGTTAAACACAAATTTCACACTGATCTGTGATCGGTATAAATATTTTCGGTGTTATTACAAAAAAGTTAAATACGTATTGAATACTAGCTTTAAAAAGGTTTGGGTACTTTCGTGTTAAATGCACCGCGCTCGCCGAACGTTCAACATCTTTGTCTTTTACCTCGCTTTGGTAAGGATAGGTTGGATTTGCGAAAAAGGATAACGCGAACTTGCCTCGGAAGCGGTCGGCGAGCGCGGTGCATTTAATACGTAACTACCCAAAGTTTTTTTAAAGTAAGTATTCAATAGAAAATAGATTCGTCATGGAGACATAACTGAACTATAACGTACTGTACATTATACGAACCAATGGACGCGTCGGTACGGAACCCAAGGATATTTTTTTGTTATTGGTTTTTTATTAATGCAGATTAGGGACGCGCTCTCAAAAAAGGTCCATTTTCACTGTTTTTCGGCAAGAATTACAACAAAACTACTCAACTTTGGTAAACATAATGACTAACTACAGATACATTGAACCTTTAACAACGTTGTACGGATGATTTATATTTTAAAACTAATGAATTTTCATTTAAAATAATCAATTCTCCGTAGTCTCCTCGCGCAAAACAGCCTGATTTTCGGTATTAAATTCTCAGTAATTTTACGGTTTTCCTAATTAAAAAAATACCTGATTATGCTACATATAATCAAGTTTAAATAACATGAAATAAAATGCAAGTTATGTATACTACATCTGAGAAAAAAATTATTTAGTTGTGACCAAATTTCACCATTTTATGTTAATTATGTAGACTTTAACTCCTATGGAATAAGGTTAAATTTATTTCTTTATTTAGATTCGATTGACACAGAAATATGTGTATCGTTACCATGTATACAATAAAATCGTTTTTATACAATTCTACGGTTGACGTTTAGATCTAGTTAAAACTGTATCGAGACGCCAACTTTTTGGTCGTCATGCACGCGAACGTCAACAATTAAAAAAAAAAGAAAACAAAAAGAAAAAGAAAAAAACGTGTCAAGCAGTGTGGTTGTTGTTTCTTTTCGAAAAATCGGGATTCATATATCAATAAGCAAAGTATCGGAACAACAATCAAATCCATCATCAGCATCGTAAATATCATCAGAATCTAACATAAAGATACATCCGTGGAAGCTCAGTTGGCTCAGTCGGTGGCTTTCTGCCACCCTAGGGGACCCCGGAGGGTCTTCGAGAACTCAAATGTTTTCGTTCAGATCCAGCTGCAACACAAAGAATATCACGAGGTACGTGCATTATATCTTTATTGTTGTTAGCTGGATCTGAACGAAATCATTTGAGTTCCCGAAGACCCTCCGGGGTCCCCTAGGGTAGCAGAAAGCCACCAATAGGCATTTCGGCGGTGCGCATGCTACAGTATGAAAGAAGGATTCACATCGTGTTACCACCGCGCTCTGGCGCCATACGGTAAGGACGTGTACGTCGTTTTGCACTCGACTGGAAAAAATAAATCGCTGTAGAAATACGTATACACTTCACAAAACGTTTTGATAATTTCGAAATACTAACCAATTTTTTATAGTGGTTTATATTTCTAGTAGTAAGAGACACTGTAATTAGGTTGAAACAAAAATTCTAAATTTAGTTTTTATTACGTTAAGTAGTTCTTTTGTATGTTTTGAGGTACTGTTATGGAACTTCTTGACGGGTAGAAATACATATGTCGTCTTTGTAGTCCTCTTGTTAGTAGTGACGAGAGCTTACCACAGGACTTAACAAAGTGAGCTGATGGTGGTCTCCAGAAATTGTTATCGAAATCCTTAACGGGTAGAAATATATATGTCGTCCCTATAGTCCTTTTGTTAGTAGAGACGACAGCTTACCACAGGACTGAACAAAATGATCTGATGACGACCCACTTCAAAAACTGTTATGGAAGTCATTGATGGATAGAGACAAATATGTTTTATTTGTACTCCTTTCGTTAGGTAATAACAAAATAGCCTCATAATGGACTCTTAGAAACGTGTAGGGAGCTATTTCATGGGTAGAAATATATGTTGTTTTCGCATTCTCTTTATTAATTTTTATTATCTATTCGGAATATATATAATAATATCATAAACATGCTGCAGAATTTACAAACAAGTGTAATCTTTCAAAAGAATCAAATATAAGGCTTATTCTTTATAAGAACATGATCTCTCAAGTCTTGTTTATAATGAAACGAATCATTTGATGAAAAGTGTATCTTAGCTAGAGATGCAAAGTTTGTCGGTGGAATTAGGGTTTGTTTTAAACAAAGGCCGTCATATGCTGCCCGTTGTACTATCGGTATTACAACTTACAATTCAGGTGTTTTGTAGTATGTTGTTCACAGTATTATTTTTGATATAAAAGCATACGCTAAGTTAAAAATTCTCCTATCTAAATCTCTGAGCACATACTCATGTTTGTAGCTAATATCTATATGTACTAAAATTCAGTTATCACGATATAGCCACTTGTCTAGCCCATGAGGAGTTAAACATTAATAAGGCACTATGATACTTTTCAGCGTGAACTCTATATTTCTAGTTACTCTATACTATACAAAAATATTGGTATCACGACAAAGATACGCTTACGTAGCTAGCGCATCAACGCATGAGAAATGAAACTTTCATCAAATAGAGTGAGACTAAACATCTGAACCCAAACCTGATGTTTGTAGCTACTATGAATACTAAAGTTCAATTATCATGATACAGCTAATCATCTGATCCATAAAATGAAACGTTGGTCTGACTCTATGAGACTAGACCACTGATCGCAAAGTTGAGGTTTCTAGTGATTATCAGTACCAAAATTCTGTTATCATGATACGGCTACTCACTTGGTCTATGAGAAATTATACTCTTATCTGATACGACAAGACTCAACTCCAGAGCGCAAACATCATGTGTATAGCTATTATTAATATTAGAAAAAATATCACGAAATAGCTCTCACCTGGTCCTAAGATATGAAACATTTAGCTGACACTAAGCCTTTGAGTGCAAACTCAATGTTTCTAACTATTAATACTATACTAAGATTATCATAAATACTGTTTTCACCAAACTTTAAAAAATTGAAACCTTGCTCCTACACTAGGAGACTAAACATCTAAGCACAACTTGATGTTTCTAGCTAGGCACAAAGGGGCTAAATATTTGAACAAAAATTCGATGTTTCTGTCTATTACGTATATATATTTACGTTTAGTTATACTTTTTTTGAGTGAGTATGACCTTAAGAAACTATAATTTATTTTGGTACTATTACATCAAATACAACAAAAAGTAGAACATAAATAATGAGTAAATATTGTAATATTTTTATAAAAGCATCAAAGTAGTTTAAAGTGTGGTATTATTGCCGCGCTTACCAGTTTTCATGACTGTGTGAGTGAGCTATACGCGTCTAGTAGAACCCGAAGCCGAAATTTAACTTCTAAAATTTGAGAGCGCGTCCTTAAATATCGCTTAAATTTGTAGCTAACGTGTGTGCTACATATAGTACAAAGACAATTTATCAAAATCCGTGAAAAATTTCATTAACTACAAATTTTTGACTTTCGTTGGTATTTTTGGCAAGAGATAATAAGTTCACGTCATGACATAATAGTGAGCATGTCCGATGGTATTGCGTTTGCGGGGATTGCATCAGACTTGCGAGGTATAGGGGCCTGTGTACATCTAATATTGATATCTTGTATTGAGACTGTAGCCTATCCTATAATATATATTGATTACAAAACTGTATATAATTATTATTCGGAGTGCCAATAAATGTGAAAACCGGACTAATATTAATAATTTCAATATAAAAATAAGAAAATTTAAATAATTCACACTATAATTAATTTAAAACAGAACACAGTTATTCCATAGTGTAAGAAACTTTGAGCATTTATTGATTATTAAAAACAGAACTAGCCAATTTAGATATAAACTGTTAAGAATTGAATCGATTCTAACAATTGAATCACTTTTTAAAAAACCCACACGACGATGGCCACCGCAAGAGTGAGTCGACACGTTTTTTTTTTCCGAACTGACTACGCTCTTGACCTATTGATTTAGTAGTGGTAGAGCCAAGCTGAAGCTATTATTGTTTTCAGCACGAATGGGTCGGCTCGTCCAGGGAAGCACCACCCTCTCACAGAAAACCGACGTGAAGTAATAGTGCTTGCATTGTTGCATTTCGTTCGGTCAGTGAGAGAGCCGGAGACCCACCTATCTTCCCCTTCCTCCTTCCCTTCTTGTCCTCCCCACCCTCCTCCCAAACACAGGCTGGCAACGCACTTGTGACTCCCCTGGTGTTGCAAGTGTCTATGGACGGTGGTGATCACCTAACATCAGGTGACCCATCTGTGCGTTTGCCTCCTATGATATAAAAAAAAACCTAGCAAGGTCTTAACAGCTTCACCGGACTACTAAGGCAAGCGCTTAAGGCACTAGCCGATTTTATATTGGCAACCAGCTCAAGGGTGCACGGCACACCTCGGCTTGGCTGTTGCCCGTTACCTATCTTAGCTAACCTAGCTAACTATTCATATATGTTTGAGTTGTTGAGACGTACATGTGTACCAAGCATACACGCCTCAACAACTCCTCCATGTATATTATCGAAAAATTTATTATTATTAATTTATTATTTTTTAACTTATTAATTTATTATCGAGTTTGGAGGTGATAGTGTAGTGTTGTAAGTTTTTGTGTTACACTGTATCGCGCTAGCAGCGTACTCAAGGACTCCCCGCCGAGGGATCGGACCTAGGCTTGAGTCGCTGCCGAGGGGGGTGAGTCGACACGACAAGTGCCGCCCCTTATATGGACCGTTCGCAATGTAACTACCCGACATTAAAACATTACATCGACCAATGGCGTCTCAGGTCATTAGTAACATTTCCGATATAGTAAGTCATTAGTAGTACGGAGAGCGCTAACAGTACTGTTGAGTTTTCGTTTGTATTTACTAATGTAAAATTTTTAAAAAAGTGTATTTTTTAATTTTTCTTTGGCAACACTGTTATTAAAAATATGTCTTCATTCCCGTTGTGTGTTTGCCCTATGTTTTATTATTAATAAACATTTATTTCAATTATTTTGAATTTAGAGATATTTACTTCGACAAACGATAAACATGGCTTGCTCCCTTGTGGATCGAATTTTATTTTACGTTAGAACAAGTTATTCTACTATGAAAATGTTAAATAGAACCATTGAGTTTTTCTACGCTCTAGTTTTAAAAAAAAACTTCTATCTAACAATGATCTTAATAGTTTTTTACACCTCGAATTTATCAAGGCGTTAGAACAAAGCTGAACTCGACTTAAGTTTGGATCTCACGAGGCCGTACCCTCGTCAAGTGCCCGATGGGTACTATTTGTCAGTGCAGCATTATGTCGGTGACCTCTAGTAAGTAAGTCGGGTTAGTTTGTAAAGTAAATGAATAGCCGTGACCGTTTTGATAGAAGTGATATACCAGTTATGCACAACAAAACTTTTTCTCAAAATGAAAAAATATTGTAGCCAATTGTTACGTGCTCGCCGTATCAGGAATAGTTTTTCTTTTTAATTATTCTTTTTCTTGTCTCCGGTATATTATATATGCTGTAATATACACCGGAGCATGATCTGTTCATGGTTTCTGAACGGAATGTCGTTAGCGGACCTAGCTGTCAGTCCATCGGGGCACGCGCGTGAACATCCGCGCCATCGCGTCGATTATTCAAAAAACAATAACAACGATGGTCCTATGCGATAGTTTCAATCGGCTCAGTGCCTTAAATGCGCGCCTTAGTAGTCCGGTAAAGCTGTTAAGACCTTGCTAGGTCAATACCGTAGTCAGTTCAAGAAAAAAAAGCGAGTCACGATAATCTCTTGGCCTTGAGCCACAACTTTTAAGAACTCAGATTAAATTACGAAGAAACCCTACTGATCGTCCTATACGTGAAAAAAATAACCAGCTCCTTGGAAATTCAGTATCAGAAATACTGCGGCTTAACACTTCGATCAGCAACACAACATCTAGATTACCCGGTACGTCACCACACTATTCCTACGATACATCAATTGTTAACACCTGTATTAGTGAAAAACCATAAAGATTTAAGCGCCATACAAACGAAAATAGACCTTATGATGCAAAGGTTAGCAAACAGTTTGGCAGTATAAGGTTTAAAAAAATACTGGATTTATTACAAGATTTGAATAATTATAAATGATGTAATGTATAATTCCAATTATTATGCAAAATGTATTATTACATTATTATTTAATTTTTAAAAACTATTTTTTGTACTAAACCACGAAATGTCCAACTTAGCTATTGTATTTATACTTTTAGGTTAGAAAAAATATTTTACATTAAATACTGAACTAAATATACATTAAACTACTACAATATGAATATATCAAATTAAATATTGAATAATTTAGACAAATGAATATGATAACAATAGTTTTCAGCCAATTAACTTTACTTATATTCTTTCTCCTTATTTCATATAAAACTTATTTCAAGAAAATATACACTATTTTATCGATCATAAGAAAAAAAAAACGAAATATATTTTAAATTAGATATAATTTTTATGAAAATAATATCAAATACATGATAATATAAAAACCATATGTAATCTGAATATAATTAAATATATTATTGTGACCATAGATTTATAGACTCATATGGTACATGTACTAAATGTCTTTGCCGATGGCGGGAAATTTAAAAATTTTTAAAAAAGTGCGCTGGGACCAATCTGTCCCAAAGCTAGTCTCCAGGTTAATAAGTTACAAGAAGTCATAGGTGAGGGGAAATCTTTAAATGGAGTGATTGGTAAAAACTACTAAATTGGTTAAGTCTGACGGCCATGGTAACATTATCACAAGTAAAATTATATATTTTGAAGTAACTTTTTCATATGTACGAACTTTATTTCCTAAATCACGAAATTTACAATCGCCTGATATCATGATATTAATAAACTATTCGCCATTTTTAAATCTGGGTTTAAAAAAAACAGCCGAGGGGTTAATGAGAACTGACAGAGACATCTCTATTATATTTAATCTGATCTATTTCCACATCGTAGCACAAAAGGGACAAACGCATAAGTTTTTAATGTCTTGTACCATAAGCCGTGCAAATTTATGGAGCGGTAAAGCTCATGTTCTCCAGGGTTGCCATCTTTATTATTTTCACAGAAGTTTCTCGTTATTTGGGAGGACCTTGATAATTTTTAATAAGGTATTAGTAAAGTCGTGTATTAATATTCACTTGTATTCAATAATACTTTCTACCTAACGATTTATGTATAAATATTCGTCATGTATATGTCTTTACTGAACAATAAATTCAAAAAGGCCTATAGTGTAGAGCATTTCTTGCATATTAATAATATCTTTATAATATTTATATATATGATATTTTCTGAACTGGTAATAGTGTTCTAATTATAAAGATATTTTTAGGACCTGAATTGAATGTTTTTTTTTTTATTTGATATAATACATGCTCTTTACTTCAAAACCTTTTTTTTATAATGAGAAAGTGGCAACCCTACTGTACCCGATCGACTAAAATTCCTAATATTCATTCTCTTTTTATTAATATTACATTTTATTTGTAGAGATACATGTTTGGAATTAATATAACGTAGATTTTCACGATTATAGTTGATCTTGAACTTTGATTATAACTATCAGATGAGAGGTACTTATATACTGAGTCAGTGGAAGAAAAGAGAGAAAAGTATACGTAATAATGTACAAGATAGAATCTTTCAAATACCAACGGTGAAGGTATTCAGACCCTTAGCCCCGGGGATGATATTAAAGTTTTCGTTTGAGAACGAATTATTTGACCGGGCGTCTGGTAGATTATCCGTCTCAAGTATACTTTATGACGACTATCTGAGTGAAATACCGGTGGTAAACATTATTATACCTGAAACAAGGTAAGTAGTACTAGGCCACGGCATATTGATGCTTATTACAGTTTTAAACGCAGATGAATCTATTATATTATATTCATTCCAATATACGATATGACTTGTTGATTTTTGCCCACTTTTTGGATATATGTTACAAAGTAAAACCTTCTTGTATTTCAAAAATAGAATTGGGTACATTTTGTATATACATATTGTTTTACTATATTACATCAGTTGTTATTTTATTTCAATATAGAAAATCTTAAAGTAGTCATAAGAACTGCCGATAAAAGTGAAATCTGAAAACAATGAAATTTAAATGAATCATAGTGTGAATTATTTGAATCCCATCATTTGTAAATTAAATTTTTATCATTAGTCTCTCTTTTATATCTATTGGCACTTTGGAGAATAATTGCATACTTCTTTCATTTTATTAATTCACCAAATACATATTATATGTACACAGACTCTTATACTAAGTGACTCTTAAACTAAGTTGATCTGTATTATTTTTCAGGAGATAAATTTACGATTTCGCGTCATGAGATACTAGTAAGCGTTACCGACTGTATAGTAAGTATTAACGACCGATTGCGCGGTTTGCGTCAGTCTAGCGACACGTAGTGCATGCAGCCTGTGTACATAATTATCTATACTAATATTATAAAGAGGTAAAGTTTGTGACGTTGTCATGTTGTGACGTTGTATGGGGTAATCTCAGGAACTACTGGTCCGATTTGAGTAATTCTTTCAGTGTTATATAGCTCATTCATCGAGAATGGTTATAGGCTATCGTCACGCTAAGACCAATAGGAGCGGAGTACAGATGAACAATGTTTCAAAATCGGGATGTTTTTTTCTTTTTGAAAACTGCTGCGTATTAGTGTATCTATTCTACGCGAACGAAGTCGCGGGCAGAGGATAGTGTTTAATATTAAGATTGTGCAGCCCTTCATATGTTTGATTACTTTAAAAACTATATACAGTGTGTTTTAATATTGTTCCGAGTGGATTTGAAAATCCGACTAATGTGGACAATTTCAATAGATGTATAAATTATGAAAATTAAATAATTCAGACTATAAGTAATTTAAAAATCCACAACAGAACATAATTATTCTATTGTTTTGAGTTTTCACTTCTATCGGCAGTCTCTATGACTGTCTCGACATTTTTTTAGTAATTGAGTCCATATATTTCAAAATAAGCTAAATATAATTTAATTTTCAGCGTCACAGTATTGCGATAGTACCGTGCTAGAGGACTTCACGCCGGGTGATCGAAATTAGATTTCGGCGAGAGTGGCGAGGGGTATGCGGTGAAAAAAATTATCAAGAATATATAACATACAATTATATACAAATAGGTGAAAATAAAACTGTTCAGTACCTTTTCTTCTCTGATTGTCAACATATTTCTTTTTTGTAATCTTGTCTAGTATTGACAAGATTCAATGGTATTAATAGAAACATTGGAAGCAGTTGCTTCTATCTTTACAACCGACGAGTCGAAGCCTTTACTTGAGTCTATCCGTCATACATCACGATACTCATAAGCTATACTAATACGATTCGTATGCTTGTCTATATTATTTGTACACACTTTGAAAACTAAAAAAAAACTCAGTAATATATCGAAATTAATTAATTACGACTAGGGCTGTTGATAAAACATCGATATATCGAAATATCGATATTTATATTGTAAAATATCGATATCTTTACTTATTTTTTGAGTGATATACCGATGCTTTGATATTAAAATTTGGATTTCAGCGGTCGATATTTTTTTTGTTCATCATCATTTTCTTAGTCTTACGTTAAATAATAGCTATCCAGCACTCGGATGCATGCAGTATGACTGTGTCTTATAATAGTTTTATACGCCTTCCCCATGAGTTTCAAAAGCATTCGTGGATCGCACGATTTTTTTTTATTATTAACGTGGGGAAACTCTCTATGGATACGTCACCCTCCCGTGGGAGGAAGTGGGTTATGTTCGACTCCCACGGACTAAAACCCTACGGTGTACCGTCCGCCGCATTATAGGGGCAGCCAGGGGTCGAGTTTGCTCTCAAACCTGAAAAACTGCCCCTGCGGCTGCCTGGCGAGTGAACGCTGGGCTTCGCACTACTGTAGAGAAACTACTGAGTACACGACCAGTAGTCTCCTCTCGTCAGCCTCACCCGTGCAATTAGGAGATGGGGCCCCCGACCAATCCCCTCAGGTTAGGCTACCGTGTTGGGAACAGACGGGCATTACGCCTTACCTCTTCCGCTGCTCTTCTCTGGCGAAGAAGGCCACTTTGCAGATCTACTCCCGAGCCCTATCGCATGATACCCTAAACATCTTTAACCATCTCGTGCATCTTGCATTTATCGAATTGCTTCCGTTATTATCTACGCTGCCGCGTTTTGGATCAATGAACCGAGGTGCCGGAATTCGAAGCTTGCTGATAATAGTGATCTTAGTACCTAGTGACACAGCAGAACATATGAAATAAATAGTATTTTAAAAATCTCTTATTGAAAAATATTCATCATTATCAACCTATAAGAGACCCACTGCAGAACCATAGGCCTCTTCCCGAAAGAAGGTATGGACACATCACCACACCAGCCCACGATGTATTGGTGATTTCAAACTCTGAGAGAGCCACAATTGTAGGTTTTCACACATATAGTACTACTACAAGAACATTTCTCTGGCTTATGTTTCTCACAGGGTTTTCCTTTACCGTCAGACGATACTGTTACCAATTTAAATGTGTATGTAAATGTACTCAAATTTTGTAAAATTCGTTATTAAATGCCGGGATTCAAACCCGCAGACATCGAAATGTTATTCCACTAATGAAACTAGTAGACTACCACTATTTAAAAAACTTGGTAACTGATGGACTGAAATATTGGTACACATAATTATCATATTTAGAAAAAAACAATAATTATGACGATTATCAATATGATTGAATAATGTTTGTGCAAGTGGCTCTTAGAATGTACTGTTATATTTTAAAACATTTATGATATAAATTGTACAAATATACTGGATTAAAAACTGTAAATCAATGTTAAGCTGATTTATATTTTTTGATAAAGCCGATATATATATTTTTTTCCAAAATATCGAGGTCCGATATTGATATTTTTATAAATACTAGTGGGCGCCCAGTGGTCTGTCTACATTCGACCATAGTTCATTGATTTTTTAATGTTTGAACTTTATGAACACTTTTGTCAAAGGGCATACTTCTATAATCAAAGGTTTTTATCATGGCTACACAGTTATTTGTCATTTGTCATAATTTTAAATTATATAAACATAAAAAAATCTATGTGTAAATGAAAATCGAAATTAATTATAAAGTTCAAACAAAAAACAGGTGGTTACATAAGGTGGTAAGGCTCTGAAATTCTAAGTAAATATAACTTAACGAAAATAAAGAAATTTATCGCAACCCATGACACAATTTTCAATTAATTTTACACGACACCATGACTGGGTGGTATTTGTGGGTGATATTGAACTAAATGTAGTCTGTTCATTATGAGAAATAGTGATATACCCAGTATCATCTTTTGGAAAAGTAATGGATACATAGTAGAATCTGTATATGTTGTGTAAAATTCGAGCAGTAGTGTGAGTTATCTATATTTTAATTATTTTTTATTTTTATGAGAAGTTCATTTATTCATTCCTTTATTTTTACCCGTTGTGGTTGAAACATTTTTTTTTATTTGAAGAACATTGTCTCCTAGTGTCGGTAATTCAAATAAAATTATTGAAATCGGTGCGAAGTAGACTAAAATACGTAGACACGAAGTGGGTGAAAATCATATAAACGATATTTCACCCCCTTAGGGGTTGAATATTTCCTTCGAATTTATAAGGGATCACCTCTGAGTATAACCACTTCAAATACAAAAATAGTCATTAAAATCGGTTCGCAATTGACGGAGAAATCGATTAAAATACATGAAAAAAATACATACAACCGAACATAGTAAGTAACCTCCTCCTTTTTCGAAGTCGGTTAATTAAAATACATACAGTCGAGCATAGCAACCTCCTTCGCAATATCTTTTGAAGTCTATTATGTCAATAATACTACTCGTTATTAACGGCTGTCAAAATGTCTTTTTTATTTACATGTATATATGTTGTGTAAAATTCGAATAGTAGTGTGAGTAGTGCATATTTTAATAAATTTAATGTACTTCTAATGCATTTTATACAAAATAAACAGCTTTCTGCACTTCTCCGCCATATAAACTTTAACTATGCCAAATTTCAAGTTCGCCCGTTGATGGCAAATAGGTTAAAAAGGGGTACAATTTTTTTGCTTCACGTATTAATATATAGATAGATATATCGAAAATACAATATTTTTAAAAACATCAACAGCCCTTATTATGGCCGAAACTCGATAACTACGAATCTATATACAGTCCCGTAAGCTCGTAAGCAATCTCTAGATTTCTCAAATATCAACCTGTATGGTATTTTATTTTATAAAATACGACAGGCTTACAAAAATTGTTACTACATGCAGTATTTTAGTAGAAACTTGAGATTACATCTAAAGAGTATCGCTATTTTTTTTTTTCTCGAACTGACTACGCTATTGTCCTTTATTTTTTGGCCTTTACAGCTTCACCGGACTACTAAGGCGAGCGCTTAAGGCACTCAGCCGATTTTATATTGGCAACCAGCTCAAGGGTGCACGGCACACCTCGGCTTGGCTGTTGCCTGTTCCATGCAAAATCACGACCTATCTTAGCAACCCAGCTAACTATTCATATATGTTAGAGTTGTTGAAACGTATATGTGTACCAAGCATATCCGCCTCAACAACTCCTCCATATATTTTTATCGAAAAATTGAGAGTTTTCCAGTTCGATAAGGGAAAAATATTGAACAAAAATAACCCTTCCACCAAGATTGTAGCGTGTAGGCGTGCACGTGTGTGGAGGTGATCGGGTAGTGTTGTAGCAGTGATGTATGGGTGTGTCACCGTATCGCGCAAGCAACGCACTCAAGGGCTCCCTACCGAGGGATCGAACCTAGGCTTGAGCCGCTGCCGTGGGAGTCCTAATCGGGTGTGTGGGAGCAAAATTAACCCCCAGACCGCGGCGGCGCGATCTGTGGTTACGCGGGCGTGGGCGTGAGCACGCTCTGTTACAAGGGACAGGCTGTTACTGATAAGAGTATCGCTACATCTTTTTTTTTCTCGAACTGACTACGCTATTGGCCTTTAGTTTTTGGCCTTTACAGCTTCACCGGACTACTACATAAAGTATCGCTACGTTTTTTTTTCAACCTGACTACGCTATTGGCCTTAATTCTTTGGCCTTTACAGCTTCACCGGACTACAGTATCGCTACAGAGAATGTCTCGGGTATAGTTAAAATGTCCTGAACGTAACGATTTCACGTTTATTACTGTCATCGCACCATCTATTGCACGTTGTTACAGTTACTTTAATTGTAATATTCTCAATCAGATTCGTTAGACTACTACGTAATAATAACTTCACTCAAAAATGATATATAATCAGCATGCGGGTATTAAAAAATATGATTTGCATATCGATAGATTACTAATAAATACCAATACATTGCATTTATGAATAGTCCTAATATACCATATATTATATGGCCGTTAGTATATTCAACATCTCTTGACTGATATCATCATAAAAATTTTCATGTCCAATTATATATCGTTATGGAGGTATTTATTCAATTTACTATAACGTGCCGGCAGGTGTCGCTAGGAGTTTATGGTGAACATGAAAACGGATGAAGTTGCCACTTGAATATAACTAACTTTAATTTGATATTTTCTACATATATAATGTCTTTAAATACTTTAATGTTTCATCCTTTACATGTTATAAAGGTTTTTAAATAGATCTTGAGATAACTTGTAATTTCCAATTTTCTCAGAAGAAAGAAATAAATATGCAATTCATCTGATGACAGGTGACTACCACAGTCTACAGCTATATTATATAAAATTAATCGAGGCTGAATATAATTAGCCAAAGCATTTTTCGTAGTATCTATGATGCATCTGTAAATGTGAATGTTAAGATTATGTATAAGGAAAATTTCAATAGTTTTCACACAGTTTTGTGAATGCGCTTGAATAAGATGTTTTCTGGGTGCTGAAACCTTTCAATAAATAAATAAAGAGTGAAACAATAACTTTAACGCTACAACATAATATACACTCTGTTGACGCTGGTTGTTATTGGGATGAAAAGATTTAATAATTCGGTGGGATTCTTTCCTGGTGAACGCTAAGAACGGTCGGTAAGAAATGGGAAATAACAGGACTCACCTTTGGGCTGTGGTCACGGTCATAGGAGGCCTCCTCGTCGTTCACTAGCACTTCGATTCGAACCTTTCACTATTAATCTCTATTAATATTTATTAGCATTTATAAAACAATTAATCATTGCTATTCGATCACAGAGATGTGCGCCGTAGCCATTATGTATTCGGAGTGACTTAAGCCCCGGTGAGAGGGTTGGGGGGAGGAAAAATGGCACTTAACGGATTTAAAGAAAGATGGATAACACCGTAGTGCATTGTAATGCCTCTTGACCATTTTAGCCTAAACACACTCTTTCAGCCAACTCGCATTGGTACAAAAAATTATCCTGGAGTAGTGCTACTGACGACTTTTGTTGTCTATTGGCTGATACACTCGAGTTCACCAATTTAAATGTCTCGTTGGTTTTCTTAACAACATATATTATATATAGATAACGAAAAACTAGAGCACTACACCGCTTGCCCCACTTCTCCAGGGCAAGAAAACATGCATCGCTGAAAGCGTGGTGCTTATAAAATCGTACTTTCTTGAATCTTATATAACTTTAATAATAAAAGCTGATTCCTCCGGCTTCACATTTAAATGCTATTGAAGAAATATGAAATTATGACAACATGTAGAATTACAGAAATGCGAAAATTCTTACAAGCCTTAATCCCGACTGCAGCGGCATCTACCGTTTTCAAGTGTACATTCGAACTATACTGGGACTCTGTTAAAATAAGCCGTTCACAGCATCATCTACAGGATTCTTTTTTTTTCTCGATCTGATTACGCTATTAACCTGTAAGTTTTTAACAGCTTCACCGGACTGCATCTACAGAGTTCAATAAAAGAACTAACATATACGTATTGCCGATAAATACCTTTTTAAAATTCGTTGTGATTAACTATTGAAACTATATACTTATAAACACTATTTATAACACTGAGGGATAATGCACCTTTCTTACATTGAAAAATAATCCAAAATCGGATCGGTGGTACCAGGGACTCTCTGAATAAAAAACGATAAAAATATGAAATATAGTTTAAATGTTTAGCTAATCTGTCCGTCATACATAGCATAAAGAAAACTTTGCTAAACCTGTCGAGAATTTTATTGAATACAAATTTTTGTCTTTCGTCCGTTTAGAGTAGATAACCCATTGCGTTTTATGGGCCAATAAGTATTATTTTTGTATTAACGTAGGATAAGTATCCTAGATGTAGCCTTGTAATATTAGTTATCACTGTGTCAAGTTTCATCTAAATTTGTTCAGTACTTTCAGAGTAATATGTGTTCAGATTTTAGACTTTAATCCGTTATCCTGGAGAACCCCTTGCGTTTTCTGAGATAAAAATTATCCTAATTCCAGAAGCAAGACGGGACCTTCTTGCCCGGCACTAGTGATAGTTGAGGAGTCGGCAGCAGTAAGCCTTATGGTCCCAACTAACGACCCCACAGCCGGAGGAGTAGCGGCTACGAAGCCGAAGACAAAGACGCTCCCCTTATCGCCGAAAATCTTGCCATGTAAGCGATCAGAAATCGCATTGCTGACTATATTGATACCGAATATGAACAGGTGATTAGGTATGATGAGATCATCGCCACCGCAAAATCGTGATTAATAATAATAATAATAAATTTATTTATTTGACCTCACAATTACATTCTTAAAAGTAAACAACATTGTTTATGAACAAAAGAAAAAGTATACATTTATAGACAGTAAATTTATAGTACAAATAAATGTGAGGTCTGGAGTCTGAAAAAGGTTCAAAGACCTGAACTACAGATCTCCAGACCCTCGTTCTCTAGAATGGAGCTGTATTCTTATTACTTTTGCTAGAAACAGTAAATCCAGCTATGCAGGTCTTATGAAACTATAGATAATTGAATTGAAATTAAGTCGTGCTGGTCGAGTGATTTTATTGTTAAATCATTAAATTACAATTCCATGTCTGTTGGTTCGAGCCTCAAACCACCAAATCAGCACTATGGGTGGCGGTAAAGTAAACCTAAACCTGAGAAGTGTTTTTGTAGTCCATATGTGTGAGAATATATAGCTGTGGCTTGTGCGAAGTTAGTATGTGCGTGCGAACTTAGCGGATGGGGGCGGAAAAAATTTACGAATTTTCCGTCACAACCATTTATTTAGTGTAGACGGTTAAACACGTATCGCGTAACTTCTTTGCTAACTGTTTGTAAACTCTTTTGTTGCTTAATAATAACTCTTGTTATTGTTTAATATAAATCTATTGATTTATATTGCACGCATTATTATGCGTTGTGATAGTGGCTAAGAAAAAAATAAATGTCTTTAAAAAACGTTAGTCTCAAAGTTAAAACGCAACAATATGTAAATAATTTATCTTTAACCTAAAATTATTATATTACGACTCTATTGTCTTTCTATAGCCAACAATTACAAATTGTTGAATGATGTATAATATTATTTTTTCACAATTCGAATAAATATACCTATATATTACAAAATTTCCTATGATTCCTTCAATTAATTAGTTATTTCTGCGTTTCATTTAATTACTTCAGATGTATAATATATAATACAAAATAATATACAACAAAAGGAACTTCGTTCGACGACACTCACGCATTTTTAATTCTATTATAAGAAATATTATCCTCGTCTCATAGTGAATGTACAATTATAGAATTTAATAGCATTAATCTGTCTACCCTAGCTCAACGATTCCCCGTATTTACTTAAGCCGACTTAAATAAGATTCCTATAGTATATATTCTTGTAAACGTACAGTAAGTAGTAAGATTATCTCTAGTAAATGCAAATCTCTTTAATATTATAAATGCAAAAGCTACCCTATCCATTTGTTGTCTTATCTAGATCCCTAAACGTCCCAAATATATAGGAATGAAATTTGTCATATATACAATCTGCAGACAAGTGCGACCTAGTGGACAGTTATATTAAAATGGATAGAATAAAAACATTCTATATACTTAGTTCTGCCAAATTTTGCGGTGGATAAGTTTATCGACCACAGATTGCAGATATTCATTTTATATTGAGAAGACAATGATGTGGAGATCTTTGAATGCACTGATATTTTACTGACGTTGAGTACATATAGGTTTTTGTATTTTACGTGAGAGAGCTAGAAGAAGGTACATTAGAATGAGGTGGTTTTTTGGTGGCGTTTTCTAGTGAATACTTTAACAGTGATGCGTGTTTAAACAAACACACGGACATTTCTAAGAACGATTGAAATATGCCTTATTTCTTATTCCAAGACAATTAAAACCAATTTTTTTACAATAATCTAAAATGTACAGACATGACATTCACATTCTTAATATATGTATTATATAGAAGATATAGTTGTCGAGAGTCATTTAAGCTATTATTATCCGAGAAAAAGCGGATAAAATTCACGGCCCTGAAAGCTTTAAATCCGATTAAGACCGGAGTTATCCGATAATGGCTTCCTACTTACAGGTGTTAAAGGAGCCATCAAGATTTCTTCATCTTAGTTTAAGAGGTTATCTAAACTGTTTTATGTATTATGTTTCTATGTCATATTTTTATTTATTTATTTATTTTATATATATAACTGCTTTATAGATGTTAAAGTTTCTTTAATGTGCTCGCCTTGTTGATGCTTAGCTATAGTTGGATTCGATAGATAAAGCTGCTGACGAGAAATTATTTTTAAATTATCCGTCTAAATCTAGTGTCGTTCAGCACACGTAAGGTTTTTAAATTCGTTTTTTTTTATATTAATGACTATAGTAGAATAGTGTACTGTTGACCAGGACGGTTTCTTAGTAAAATTCTAACTAATATAATTACGTTTCTGAGTTTGTACGCTTTGAACGGATTACAATTGTATAGAAAAAGGCCATAGGCTATCTTTTACCGAGAAAGACATCACTACACTCGAGGTATAGGACAAATCTACATTTATACGAGCGTAGCTGTGAGAATTAACCACTTATATCATATGTACACTTTAATGTGAAAGTTCTTTGAGCTCATTGTTTGTCCATTAATCACTTTTATATACCTGATCAGTTTCTAAATAGGGTCCAATCGAGAATTATGTAGCACAAAGGAAAGGGGGGATGGTTGTCTTGCTCATTTTTGATTACGTGAAGGATGGGGGATTTGGATGTATTGTCTGATATGTAAATTATTCCTCTATTGACTATAAGCCCCTTATTTCTAGACTTATACTATAGAATGCTGACTATAAATGAATAAGGAAATCAGAACAGGCTATAATATACTTTGTGAAAGTAAATATATAATATAAAACTAAGCGTTAGTGAGCAAACATTGCTTAATTTTGCTAACCTGAGCAGAGGGTAGTCAGAAATTACAAAAATTCTGCCTACGTAATACTTGAACGAACCATAAAATCTATATATATGTATATGAGGTAATAATTTTATCTACATACATGGAGCACTACACTATATAGTCTAGTTTTGAGAGGACGGTAGACCATGATAATTTTGTCTGTCTCGATCGCTGCCACATGTCATCAGTTACACCCGTCACAGTTGAACGCATAGTTATATCGCGTTCCGAAATCAACCGGTGTATACCCAGTAACCAATCAGTGTATTAGGATTATACCCGGTTTCTGAGGCATTTTAATTGTAATTTATCTGTTCAATAGCGTTATCGATTGGATAACTTGTCAAATTGCGTTTCTGAACACACAATCATGCGATGAATGTCAATAAAACTCAACGTCACTTTGACATTTTATCTTATGGATAACTTTGTTGAGTAAATAACTATCTGTCATTTAACCGTGTATCTCAGAAACCGAGCATTAAAGACAAGTCAGATTAACACTTTTTGTTTTGTCGTTATCGATTACTAACTTCTCACTGTTGTTTTTGGTCTGTAATGTGTTCTCCATTATGCACAATCACTATGCCGTATTATTTTAGCAACTGCCTTTAATTCCCAGCGCACTAGAGTCGTTGTGAAGTAATTTCACCGAGCTAAGATTAAAATATGACTTTTTTACTTTGGGAAACCTTGAGCTTTATTGCAATGCAATAAAGCTTAGTATCATAGAAGCGGGAGGTAGTAATACGAGCTTATAACGTCACGGCATAATAATGAAATATAAAAAACAATTTTAATATCGTCTAGGATCTTGTTAAAAGGAAAGTGGTTCCTTTTTTGTTGTTTTCAAACGGGTAAAGAGAAAACGTGATAAATCGTCGGTAAATAATGAGATGGTTTTATTATGAGAATTATTTTCAAGGACTTAATCCCTGAGACTAAACAATTTTTAATCATTTTACCGCTTTTAATTTAAAAATCTACAAAAGATACTAAATATATTTTAAACTAGCCTTACCCGCAGCTCCGCACGCGTTTATTTGAAATTGTATTAACGAATTATAAAATTATGAGACTATGTACAATTATAGAAATGCTCTTTAAAAACAATTGTAAGTACGAAACGCCGCTTACAGTAATATGTAATGTGTACATTAGATCTAGAAATACTAACAGTGTGCCAAATGAGGTTTGTCATCAGGTATTTGGAACCTTATCCCACCATATAACTACCTCAGTGCTCACTTACACTGTATAAGGAACTAATGAAACAATTACTTCAAAGATGATTATAAAGATTTACATTTCATTTCATATACATTTCCATCGTAATTAAGATTTTGTGACTATAAAAAAAAAGAATGTGGTGTCGTGGGACACCAGGTAGGAACGAAGTTCCTTCGGCTAATGTAGAATCGACACAATTTGCAAAAAAAAAAAATCGTTCTCAATTTTATGTAATCGTAATTCAAATTACCAATTAAAATAACAAAATATGTCTCTTTATTTTTGTTTGACAACATAAAATTACATAGAAATAGAAATAATTACAAAAAAGGAGAACGAGAAAGGTATTATACACTACTCGCTTGTGTATGCGACGGCCGCGCTTGCGCACGTCTCATTTAACGGTTTTATTCCACGCACTTTTCGTTACGGTTTTACTATCACATTTTTCAGTTTGGTCGCGCAGCAAAACCCCTGTCTCCTCCAAGCCTGCCGTAAGGAACATCGTTCCAATAAACGCTTGTCTGTTCCGCAAGAAATTGTATTATAGAACCCTTTACGTAATACGTTTATGATTTAAGATTTTATTAGGAAGACTTCATCTATCTTCAAAGTTACTAATAATTATAATGACGAATTGTAACCAGTAAGTTGATAATTATGTCTCTAATTATAAATAAAGAATGAGTTGAAATCTTGCTAACTTCCATACAGAAAAAGTCGCGGGTAACAGTAGCTAGCTAGTCAACTCAATTACTTTTTATAAGATTTGCTGTCTACCGATCGTCGATCTAACCGTTTTGAAGGCAGTACTGCGGGTGAAGCCACGGTTAATGGCTAGTATAAATTGAAAATGCTTGCATTACTTTTTAAAAGGTCAGTAATCTGGAAATAAAAGTTTCATGAAGATCGGTCGAAACGTTTTGGAGATAGCATTGCAAACGAAGCCGCGGTTAACAGCGAATCTAATTTAGAAGAGCCTATGTTACTCGCTATAATTTAAGGTATCCGCTAGTAAATTTTTCCGTTAAAATCAGTTCAGCCGTTTCGGAGATTACCCAGAACACAAACAGACACCCAGACAAATAATTTAAAAATTGTATTTTTGTTATCAGAAGCGTGTATACTAACATACCCAATCGGACATTTTTTAATTTTGATGTTACATACAGACACTTCATCTTTATTATATGTATAGATAGCGACCACCAAGAGACAATAATCAACGGACAGTCTTTACCAAGCACCGTAATCAACAAAGCAACAGAAACACGATAGCAGGAGGCAACAGCCCAAGCCAAGGTGTGCCGTGCACCCTTGAGCTAGTTGCCAAAATAAAGTCGGCTGAGTGCAACAAGCGCTCGCCTTAGTAGTCCGGTGAAGCTGTTAAGACCTTGCTAGGTCAATAGCGTAGTCAGCTCGAAAAAAAAAACGATAGCAGGACTAATTATGTACCTGCCCCAATAAAGCAATAAACCAGTTATTATAAGTCTAAAGAAAATAATAGATATACACATACACATATTTTACCTATGGTTGAAATTCGACAGAGTTACAATGTTAAGGAAACAAAACGATTATTTCCAAATAAAGTAATGTTAACACTAAAGCACATAAATAAATCCACTGAGAAGCAGAAGTAGAAGATGTTTTTAACATTTTCTCTCTGATTATTTGTATACAGAAAGAAGATATTATGATTTAACGTAATCTGAATTTGCCATTTGTATAAACGGTTCACTGTTAGCGTGCTCTAATAAAAAGGTGCGCGTGAGCCGAGCGTATATAATTCTTTACATTAACAAATTCGATTCAAAATTTATATACGAGCAATTCTTGTATATTTTTATATTTGAATATATTCAGAATCTTGGAAACGGCGATGTCTATTTCCGTGAAACTAAGTATGTAGGTAGTTTCGGGGGTGATAAATGGATCTAACTAAATTTTATTCATTGAATCTTTTTTTAATTGAATTTTCAGGCAATGAAAAAATATAGCAAGAATATAAAGGTAAATTTCGCCGCCGCTGTCAAAACATTTGGTAGTGGTAGAGCCTAGCTGAAGCTATTATTGTTTTCAGCACTAATGGGTCGGCTCGTCCGGGGAAGCACCACCCTCTTACAGAAAACCGACGTGAAATAACAGTGCTTGCATTGTTGCGTTTCATTCGGTCAGTGAGAGAGCCGGAGACTCACCTACCTTCCCCTTCCTCCTTCCCTTCCTGACCCCCCACCCTCCTCCCAAACACAGGCTGGCAACGCACTTGCGACTCCCCTGGTGTTGCAAGTGTTTATGGAAGGTAGTGATCACTTAAAATCAGGTGACCCATACGTTCGTTTGCCTCCTATGTAATAAAAAAAAAAAAACAAAAATAGCTCAGATGGAAATCGGTTGCTTTGAAAATCCGTGTAACCCCAGTTCGAATCAGAGTGACAGCAGAAGAGACATATATTTTTATTTTTGTAAAAAATGTGTTAATTTTATGAGGCAAACCAAGATATTCCACGTCGCTTGCAGGTCTCTTTGTCCAGGCTCCGTATAGTCCGTTAAATTCAAACAGGTGTATTTCCCCCTCTCCCGTATATGTCACCGCACGCCTCCTCAGGCTCCGGAATTAAGAAAAGTTTAGAAGATGTACTGACGTTCGTAGTTAGCCGAAACCTGATAATTTTGCAAGAGATCTTATAAAATTTGATTGGGCTTTCCTCTTTCTTCTTCTCCAGTTCTCCTGGAAGTCCTGGCGTATGTGGACTATTCTGACAGCAAGATTGGTTATTTGTGACTACTGATCTTTACATAGAAGGCGAAGGCCAAGTCAAAGGCCAAACCATTGAAGGAGAAGCCTCTGACCGCTAGATTCTTCTCGTCCGATACCGTACAGACGAATACGCTTTCGCCACTCTCTCTTCCGAGATCATTGTGTTTCTCTTTTTTGACCAGTTTCCTGTATATAGGCATACCCGTACCAGAAAGAATGGATTCTCTACCATCACATAATTATCGCGGATATCCCTGCTCACCTCGCACAAACCGATCCTGGTAGTCAAGATAGGCGATCCACCCAGACCACTTACCATCACCGCCCTCCCTCGACTCTGATGTCCACAGAGGCTTTTCTTAGTTACTTTCCGGCACTTTACGTCTTCCGGCAGTGTTCGCTCCCACACCTTGTGTGTTTCCCGGACCGCGCGGGTCCCTCAAGCTTTTTGGTTCCTCAAGTCCATGCCCCAACCTCAATCTCAGGAGCCTCAGAATTTGTTTGTTAGTTTAGTTAATTGTCAGAACAAAATACATATACAAGTTAGTGAGACACACATCTGTATGGGTCTGACTTGAGCTGGTTACTACGTGGCGAGCGCCTTAAATGCTTACACCATTAGTCCAATGAAGTTGTGAAATACCATGAGGTTAGTAGCATTAGATAGTTCGACAAAAACAAGTTATTGCAAAAACTGTTTAGTAGGTTAGGTATACGCTTTCTATTAACACACTCTTGGTCTTGGTTGATTTATCTTTTAAATGATAAAGATAAATAACGTCAATCTTTTATAATTCTTCCATTGGCCTGACACACATATATATATATATATATATATGACGTCACAACCCAAGCCGATCGACAAAAACCGAACAAAAATCACTTCAATATTAAAATGGATTAACCGAACGGTAAAAAGGGTCTCGTTCTACCCCCATCGGTGTTTTTGTGTCTCGCCCCAAAGGGCGGAAGTTAATTTGAATTTATGCTCACCATAAATATTTTTGCTGCCAACACGAGAATAATTTGACCCAAGGTAAATAATGCCCGGGGTGTTTTAAAGGGTTATTATTTTATTTCATTTTTTTTCGTCTAAGAAATAATGGGGCCTTTTTGTGGAGATAGCAAGTAATTTATATTATAAGCTGGTTACGTTGTGACGTCTTCTCGTGAAAGGTAAGAGATATAAAGGCTTTCGTTAATAAATCATTTGGCCCTTCCCTTTTATAATTCAGTAACGTAACTTTTTATAGCAAAATTTAAAAACGGGCTATCATTGTTCTTTGTAAAAGTTTTGTAAAACTGCTCATATAATTTTCTATAGAAATGTAACCAAAACTAAGAACTATATTGGAGGCCTGATTCTTATGGGTGTAAAATACTCTCCTCTCTGATGCTTTTGTACCAGTTATTTGCTAGTCTCAAATAAGAAGAGTTATTCGTTACAATATCTGTAGCTTATGTGAAGTTAGAATATAGTTAATTAAATTCAATGTTAAGTTTACTTACTTGAGCACCGACCATGCCCTCCCTCAGCCTTGGTAAGTCCGTATGCGAGTATTTAGAGATGGACCAGGGTTCAACGATCGTCAGGTCGGTGTCTAACTCGAACTCGTTGATTTGATTGCGCAGAAACTTCCTGATGTTCCATGGTAAGTCGTTGTGTCTAGGAAGTGGGAGAAAATAAGATTCTTTTAGAGTACTACGAGGCCATGGACCATTATAATCAAGTTATGTATGCGAAAAATCACCTTAAGAAATTGGCATAATTCCCTTATTAGGTATATCAAAATGTGCTAATAAAATCTACTTTCTCAACTTTCTTTAACCCGTTAAATGAAATACAATGAAATTGAAATAGTCTTATGGATTTGAAGGGAAATAAAGGCATGATGAAGGCTTATTTGATAGATATTGCGTCGACCAACGTAGGTTCAAATTCTTGGAACTGAGTCAGTATTTTCGGTACAGAAAACCGTCGTTATCAAAATATGGTGGTAGACCTTTTTCTAATTCACCCTCAAGTTGAAAAAACTGTCGTTGAGAACTTGTTTATCTGTTCCAGTAGCTTCATTTGAAAACCAGACTCCTTTGAGTTTAATTTAGTTACTACATTACACCACATCGTTCTTTAACATTACATGATAATATGGTCAAAAGTTAAGAAATATATGTTTTTATAAACTAGTTTCTGCCCACGAACAAATCGTGGTTCTAGCGTGATGATATATAACCTATAGTCTTGATAAATGAACTATCTAACACTGAAAGAATTTTTAAAATTGGACCAATAGTTTCTGAGATTAGCGCATTCAACCTATTAAACTATCAAACCCTGTAGCTTATTAGTGTAGTTTATTACTTTTCTCTCGTACTTAACTCCAGTCGTCATTAAAATCAATAATATTAATCATTACAATACTCCCAAGAATACGCTTTAGAATTTGCTTAGTAAGGTTTTATTGTGAATTCAGTACTTTAGCAGTGATGCGTGGTCATACAAATAGACAGACAGACAGACAGACATTAGTGTTTAGAAATACAGTTGCAACAATTTTTTTGTTACGAAAATCGAAAAAGTACAAACACGTTAGATTTACATTGTTATTATATGTATAGATAATTTAATTAAACTTTTCTTTGTACCATTATTACTAATACAAAGTATGGCTTCATTGCTAAAAGCAATTTATATCCCACGATGTTTGAATGAATATATATTTCAAAGAGAATTGGAAATATGTATCTGTATAAATGTATATCGATGTCTGAGATCGATAAGACCATCATCAAAGGTACATTGATGTGTTTCGCCGTGAAAAAGATCTCGATTATATTTGGATACTATGAAAATTAGTGATCATTTGATGTATTGAATATCCTCCCTTTCCTGTTTTAAATTATTTTTATTTATCAATGATATTACTGAGGCAAACTCACCCGTCAATCAGTGGTACTTCTTCCAGAATCTGCTTAGCGATCTCCTTGCGTTCACGTTCGTAAGAAGCTGCGGCGACAACCGCAGTAATGGCGAGCAAAGCGCATGCCACCATCCGCCTCTCACAACGGTTCACCATCTTCACTGTTGATAATGTAAATTATTATTTTAACGTTCTAATGCATGGTTTTATGATCAAATAATAATATAAAGTTGAACAGGTTGATTGCTTGAACGCACTAATCTCGGGAACTAGTGGTTCAATTTGAAAAATTATATCAGTGTTAGATAGCTCATTTATCGAAGAAGTCTGTAGGCTATATATCATCTAAGACCAACAGGAATAGAGCACCAATGAAAAATGTTTTAAAACTGAGGTTAACGTATGTGTTATTTAAAAATATTTTCACTTATTTAAAACATAAGCGTAACCTGAAGAGACATTTACACAAGCCGGCATGACAGCGACGACTGACGAAGGATGACGTATCTCTCGGCAGTCGCCGTTGTTTTTGGATTGCACTGTACTTTCCATCAAGCACAGTGCAGTCACTTTGCCGTGCTACTATAAAATAAAAAAAATAAAAACCTTCTTCGTAAACGAAACCGCATTAAAGTAACGTAATCATTAGCTCAAAGCTGTTATTCCACGCGAACGAAGTCGCATGTAGAAGCTAGTATTTTATAGGGATTGTATGCTGTAAACAAATATTCAAAATTTTTGACTATGTACTAATCGTTATTTTTAAAATCCGTTAGTAAAGTACAAATAGATTTGAAATTATGAAATTTATTTTATAGAGTAAATTAAAACAGTCTTTATGGAAGCGTTTTGTTGTTCCCACGAGATACCTTATTGGATTACTATGGTAACAAAGTTGTTAGAAAAAAAGCGAATCATGATCTGTAATAAAGGATTTGCTTTTACATATCATTCGCGTTTTTTTGTTTAAATTACAAAAAGTACCACCGATAGATCGATTTGGATTCGTAGATTCTCTAAGCCAAAATGATGTAAATTTGTATACGTTGATTTTGATTAAATCCAAGTGTTAGTGTTTCAAACTTCCAATCTCTGTTTATTTTTACAAGCTTTTAGTTAATTAACATATAACTTTTATTATCCGTTTTCAATCTTCTAAGCCACTTGCACAAACAAACTCATTTTAGCTTTAATCTTTAATTCACTTTATTAATGTCAATATACGGAAATGTCAGTCTAAAATTTAATAGTTTCAAGTAGTCATCTAAAGATTTAGTGCCACCCGTTCCTGAAATTATATTATCCCAAGTTTCATATATCAAGTTTCAGTATGATCTTTGTATGAGAATTTTTGATTGATTTATATTAAAAATCATATTCATTTATTTTCTCTTTGATCTAACAAAGTAATACTTGAAAAATATCCATCTCAAGCAACCGCAAGTTTATTGTTGCGTAAACAATATCTCTATATCCTTCTTCAAAGATAGAAATAAAGCAGTGAAAAATAAATGTTTGGTTAAATGGAAGGACCTTAAGAAAATAACTGAGGAATTTCAATTAAAACGAAACAACCTTTGAAAGGTTTTCTACGCTTGGTTTCATACTCTTTTGTTGAAATTACAAACACGTTTCCTTTCATAGGCTTGTCTATGGATCCTTTCTCAAGTAAATGTTCTGTTTTTATACTACCCATTTCAGGTGAAAATGTTTTCTTACTTAATAAGATTATTTCGAGATCTTCCAAACTGCTCAATGAATTAAATCCTATCCTTCACTAATCAAGACGTGGTCTTCACTTAAGAACACATCGCAGATACATACATAAATTAATTTAGTTTACTGTCTTGCGTTTCCATTAAAACTAAGTCTACTGGTTCTATGTCAGATACGAACAAGATTTTCACTCAAAGCACAGCTCGTAACCACTTTGCTAGACTTGCACATTCGAAATAAACGCTACGAATGACGTGCTTTAAATACGTTCTTGCAAAGGCGTCATCATTTCACGAGGACATGACAAGTGTATGCATATAGAAATCATCTCATCACCTAGTAAAAGCTTCAAGGAAATATATTAACACGGAAGGCAGCGGTACATAAGGCTGGACTTAATTAAAATATATAATAATTACCTCTTTGAAGTAATTAAAATCTTTGATAAAAGATAAACACGAATTCTTTGAATAGATAGATATAGAAAATAGTGATATTAAAATTAATCTTAAATACAGAATCTAATGGTGATAATAAACTACATATACATAGGATCACAATGCATTAGATGTTTGTAAGAATTGAGTACTTTCTTCACCCTTTACTATTATATGTATAAATTGATTGATGTTACAGGTCAAAGAATTATTTTTTGCTTGTTTGAATGTGTTAGTTATTAAAATTTACGTTACGTAGAATTAATTTAAGCTTACATACAAAATAAAACAATAATTGTTGTTACCAAAACTGCTGGTTATAACTAATTTATAAAATCAAAGAAGACATATATGGTAAATGACATCAAAGAAGGACACGGTCTATCAGCTTTAGTAATTGTTCTGAAGCGTTTTGACCGCTTTGCATTAAGTATAGGTCCAGAAGTGCCCGGATTGTTGCATAGACTTGTATCTCACTCATCTAGGGTATTCAATAGAATGTTGCAGGTATGGCTACGCATTACAATAAAGTGTATCTTAGTCATTAAAAAGGCCATATTATGCTATATATAACAAATTAATGAGCTTGGCGGACGTTATCCCACCCTGATAATACAAATAACCTTAGCAAATTATATACTTAAACCTTCCTCGGAAGTCACGAAAATCCGTTTAGTAGTTTTTGACTTTATCGCAAACAGACAGATATACTTAGCAGTGGCCTATGTTTTATAATTTAATGATGTTAGAATGAAAAAAAATTAAACGAAATTCTAAAAACTAATTAAAAGCGATTAAAAGTCAAATATTTGCTTTACAAAATTGATCATATTAATTTAAAAAAGTGCAAAAGCCAAATAAGGAGGAAATTGTGTGATTATAGTAATTCAAAAGTTACTGTGTTCAGGTGGAGTCTACGCACGAAACAAGTAAATCTTACATGTTGATAATTTATAAATCGCACTAGATTTTTATTTGTTAGAACCTCGTGAGGCTAAGTAATTACTTATTTACTTAAAGAAATTTCTTTAGACTGAAAAGACTACATAGTCGTCCTGACCACCAATAAAACTACAAAGGTTATGTTCCCATTAAAATCAAATTTTGTACTTAGCATTGTTTGGTTTGTAATAGACAAATGCTTGAATAGATATAATTAATTCATAGCCTCCTTGTTAACAATTTGGCTTGTTTGTGTTAAACATCGAAGATGCTGAATCATTTGTGACGAGAGTTTTACAAATAGATAGGAAACTTTTCAGAGTAATATATAAACTTTATAAAATAGTTAACTTTAAATGGGTAAATCATAATTTTCTTTTTCTAACGTGTGTTATATTATAATTGAATTGTATTGTAAAAAGAGAAATACTCGTAGAAAAATACTTTACTAAAGAATTATAAATATATGAAATGACCAATAGTTTGCTTATTTATGTCATAGAACTATACTCCTTATTGGAACCTTAATAATTTTATAAACTTAAATATTACTAGAAATAAAAATGTTACACATCGGTGTATAAGTCGGTCGGCGGTAACGTTACAATGTGACCGAGCTAATGGAGGTTTGAGCTGAAGTCTCTACACCATTATTGTGTTAGATTGTTAACTCGGCGCTCAAACTGGATTCAATTTATTACAATCTCCGTCCACTTTATTTTATTTACACAGTGAGTGTCTAATGTACTCGGCTTAGAACGTACATTAAATGAACTTTTAAAGCGATATAACATCAACAAATATATTATTGAACTGTATATTTATTTGGACGCGTTGAATAGTGATTAAAAATGAGGCGTTATGCTGAGATCGGTTATGTTGAATCGGGTTTACTCGGTTCCAATCGTTATCAAGCTCGTTCGTATCAGTGAGGCATTGAACATCTGACAAAAATCTAATCTGATGTTAAATTAAATAGTGAAAGCTATTTAATTAAGTGTGGCTTTTTTATATCATAATAGGTAACCGAACAGCTGGATCACCTGATGTTAAGTGATCACCACCATCCATAGACACCAGTAATACTAGAGAAGTTGCAAGTGCGTGGCCAGTTTGTGTTGGTGGGGAAGGAGGAGGGGGAAAGGGAAGAAAGGGAAGGGAGAGGGAGGGAGGTGGGTCTCCGGCGTTCTCACTGACTGAACGAAACACAACAATTCAAGCACTGTTAGTTCACGTCGGTTTTTTGTGAGAGGGTGGTACTACCCCGGGCGAGCCGACCCATTCACGCTGAAACCAATTATAGCATCTGCGTGGCTCTACCATCTACAATTTGGCTGTCAGAATACACCAATAGCTGGTTGGCAACTGACTTTGAACTCAAGGGTGGTAGCTAGCCAGGTGTACTTGAGTAAAGCCCTACCATTATGCAACACATATGGTCATAAGCATACACTTTATTTTATTTTAAGATACAATTAGTTAAAAGATTACAAACGAAATACAATCAAATAAAAATAAAAAATCTTTATTCAATTTAGGCCCTGTAAACGAAATGAACGTTAAAGCTACCACGGGTTCAGAAAAGAACCTTGTCATCGAGAAGAACCGGCAAGAAATTAGATCTTTTCATTAAACATGACATAGCACAACATATTTTTATAGACATATACAGCTATATTTATTTTTAGTGGATGTACAAACAGAGGCGATATTTCCGACATTTGAGATGTTACCATCGTTGCCATATTGGGCCACCTTATATAGCCTTTATATATTAAAACCCTCTTCACATAATACTGGAACTTATTATCTGGAAAATTGGTAATGTTTTTTTTAAGTCCCCTTTTCCCCGGACATTATCCGAGACTTTGTTTATTTATGTATTTATTTATTTGAGCAATTCCCGTTTCCTTATTCTATGTATTTCTTTTTTTTTGCTATCTCTGCCACGTGTTCCATGAATGTTAGGAGCGGCTCTCTAGTATCATCATCCTCTACTATTTTATGTAGTACCCCTTCCGTGAGTTCGATGCCTATCTGGGCTTGGAGGTCACACATGGACGAGTCAAACCGGGGACAGTGAAGGAGAAGGTGAATCACCGTCTCCTCGGTATCCGGGTCACACACGCAAGCGTCCTGTAAGTACTTGCGCATGGGTCGGGGACAGCCGTGTCTTCTTCACTACCCGGTGGGCATTGCCCACCTTCGGGAAGAAGACGCGCGTCAACGCCCCTGTGGCTGAGGCCTCGTAGCGCTCCTACCAATGTGCTTTGGGACTTTGTTATAAGAGTACAGTATGTTAGACATATAAAAATTAATGTTTGTGTTTCTATTCGGGATAATCTTGAAAAACGATTGAACCGATTCAAATAAGACTTTTACTGGGAGGTATAATATGATTTCTCAGAGGATCATCTAGGCTGCATATAATCACGGCTTATTTCTAAAGAAGCTTAGCAATGAGAGATTGAGATAAATTAAAAAGTATTATGGGGTTAAGCGTTAACGATAAAATGACAATTTATAAAACCCTCGGTTAATCCACATAAAGTACATGCTTGCCAAGAAATTATACATTCATTTTAACAAGACCAAAGTCACATGTAACAGATTGTCATGGATAAAACTATAGTTAGGATATACTCAATAAAACTTCACTTTTGATTCTCAAAAAAATTCTTCAAACTTTCGAAATAGTTTTGCCCCAAATTGCTAGTCTAGTATACATAAATGACTGGAGGCTAGCTTAAAGTGTATACCATGTAGTACATTTACACTAAAGCATATAGTTATCTTTCTAAAAGAGGCATAAAGTCTCGTCCTTAAGTTATAATAGAGTTATGTTTCGAGGAGAGCTTTTAATAATTAAACCCAACTCGCCGGGGACACGTTATCTGCACACACCTGGGTACATTTCCAGGGTTGCCTAAAATAATATAAACGAAATATAGGTATATTTATTATATAATACATACTTTACAATTCGCGATATCTCCGAGTTTTTTAGGCATGTTTAAAAAACTGTAATATCACTGGCAACATCAGATAATAAAGAATCGAAGATTATGATCGTCCTCTTATAGACTAAGTGACAGTAGCGATTGTTTTTAAACGATTCTCTAGTTTCAATCCCTATACGAGATAATTAAGGAAATTCGACTTTCAAATAAAAAGGATGACAACCCTAAAACGGAAACGTTTGCGAACAAGTGGAATATATGAAATAAGCGTTAAAGCCTTATAAGTGGAAAAAGCGTTGCGTTACAATATATATGGAATAATAAAAGATGGCGTCCGTTTTAATAGATTCACGAACTTTCGTCATTTTGTCATAAACCTTTTCTTTTTTTTTAACATGGGAAAGTACTACGTGAATACGCCTCGCAATACCGGGGGACAGTGCGAGGGTTATGTGAGACTCCTACTCATTAAAAACCTCTGTACCGCCTTTGCGCGTATGTGATCTAGGGCTGAGGGTTGGCGGTGAGCACGTGCTCTTTCAAACCCTGGTCACGTGCTTGGGTCTCCGTAGATAGTCGAAGGGGAGCCCTACGTATCTAGAGAGACCATTCCTCCCTCCTGCTTCCTATTGAAGCGGCGGCCAAGACCGTGGTTCATCATCACGGGCCTTCATTACACGGCAACGGACGCCCCCGCGTCTATTGCCTGAAGGCTACTCATGGAGGCACATGATAAGGTGCGTGTGTGCCTCTCCTTCGTCCGCGGCCGACTCTCCTACGTCGTATCGCCGGGGCATCCAGGTGTCTTTCCCTAAGCCTTTTAGCTTTCTCATTCTGTCATAAGCCTACTTTATTCTAATTGTCACATTAAAATCACTACATGTTATTAAGTGAATCCTTTGCCGCATTCGCGACAATCTCAAATACTACTGAACGAATTCTCATGCGGTTTTCACCATTAGATAGAGTGAATGGTGAGGAATGTTCAGGTGTGTATAGTTTGTCAAGGTTTTGTTTTGTTTTTTTAGTTGAAATATAATCCTTCTGCCTTTCTTACTTTACGTTATTTGCACTCAAAAACTGATAGAAAATAAAACACAAAAATATACAGATTATTCATTTTCTTATCCAAATAAATAATAAACAATCTAATACTCTATATTAAATGTCATTTGGAGTTGAATCTTTTTCTTCATCGACGCTTTTACTATTCAAAATATTCAGTTTTATACTTAAAAGATATAGAAAGTACCAAAAAGTTTGATAATAAATCGTCTAAGGAACCTCCATCTTTCATATTATGGGTCTTTATTGGAGACCAAGGCATATAATCTATATATATCTACAAAAAAGGACATCAGTATACATATATGACATAGATAAATTCCAATCCGTTTGACCGATCACCGTGAAATTTGTAAACCCGAATATTTTTTCATAGAAAATATTGATATACTATCCAATATAATAATATGACTCTCGACTATGTGGAACTAGCCTACATTATACTTTTATTCGCCCCCGCACACCCACTGCGCCCACCTTCAGCAGCATTTTAAGCGCCCGATCCCCTGGATGGGAGCTATCGAGCATGCTGCTAGCGTGATACATTGACATTGGATTTACTTTTTTCCTTTTTGTTTAGTTAGTTCAAAGTAGATTCAATAAAGGCGAGTACTCTATTTAGAGTTCACGTATGTTTGGGGGTTTTTCCACTATATTTTTTAAATTGTTTAACACATTTACAATGGGTAACGTCGGAATCCTTAGCATCCTCAATTAGAGTATATTTTAAGAAAAAAAAAATAGCAAATAAATGAGTAAGCCTTCGTATGTATACAGTTACATAATACAATTTGTTTCTTTACTTTTAATTAGTTTTGTTTTTTATTTTTCTAATTATTTATTCTTATCTAAAAAAAATTTGTGTGAGAGTCTTCGTAAGTCTTATACTAGTGTAACTCTGAATACCTATACCCTGTATAAACCCTTGAATATTTCTTAGCTATAGTTTGGACCCGATATGGAGCACTGTTATGAATTAATCTAAGATGTAGATCTAGGTCTTCTTCGATCTGTATCTGTTTATGTAATGTGTTAAGTTGTTACATGCTGTCTTAAATATTATTAAAAAAACTAACCTCCTTTCACAATACTTGATATTTTAATCTTCCTTTTCGGCTTATGACCTGGAAATAAAAAAAAAATTACTTGAAGGTTGCAATATTTTCGTATAATTGTTATATATTTATTCTGATAATAAATATTACTGTTACAAAGAAAGACAAAGTTAGAACAAGCTTAGTATTATCGTTATGCTCCGTCGTTGTAGAAGTATAGAGACAGCAATCTATATATAACTCAATAATATTACTCTTTATACAACACAGACCACCCCCACAAAGGTACACACACACAAATAGGTACACAGATAGTAGAAAGGTTTCATTTTTTCCTTTAATTGTTGTACTCAGTCGTTGTAGAAGCATAGAGATAAAAATCTATAAATAACTCAATAATATGAATCCTTATACAACACAGACCACCCCCACATACGTGCATAAACACAAATAGGTACAAAGATTTTTTTTTAAGAAATGGAGCAAGAAAACAAAGGAAAGAAAAAGTATTTATTATTGGAAAACATCACAAACAACAATATAAATAACGAAAACATATACATAGCTCATTAGAATATCAAACAATTACACGCCCATTCAGCTATGTGTTACGTTTTTCGAATTTGGTTAGTTTAGACGAATTGTCACATTCACATACACGTAGGTCACACTAACTCATTATAGTGGGTATGTATGACTACTTTAGCCTAGTCAAATTCAACATCCCAAGATGAGGTTCGGCTACTTAGGCTTTGATCTTGTTGTCACACGGCTGACTGACATAACTCTGCAATAATTCCGGTGAAGCTCTGAAAACCCGTCAGGCTAACCAGTTCGGAAATAAAATTACACCAGACTATTCTGTAGCTACTTTGGTTATTAGTTTCTTCCTTTTGTCGTATTTTAGGTTCGCTTCAATTTGCAGAATAGAATTGTCACCGGGTTCGCAGTAGGCCGCTCTTCGTCTTATCTATACGTATAATAAAAATGTAATTCTAAATCATGTGTGCTAGCTATATCAGGACTAACAAATCTTGGTGACTTAACATTACGTTCATGCAACACGTCAAAGGAGCGAGTACTGAATCGTATCAAATTGCGATCAGCCCTCTCTCTGTTTCTTTTACCAATTCCAAATGACCCTTTAGCGAAAACGTTTAGAAAAAAAAACCTGTGTACTTTTTCGATTTTCGTGAAAAAAAAAGCAGGTGTGGAGGAATATGTAATACATTTTAATCATTTTTACATATTTTTTTTGTCTATCTATCTGTCTGTCTGTTTGTATGAACACGCATCACTGCTAAGGTACTAAGTCTACCATAAAAACTTATTAAATTTGCGAACGTTTATTTTCATAAGGCATTGTATTCAAGTTAATTGATTTTGCGGGCTTGGACATAAACAGAAATACGTTCAAAAATATTTTTAGCGAGATTCGAAAACTTAGTTTGGGGTGTTCGATATTGTAAAGTTGTCAATAGAAGTTTGACAGTTTTGAGTATTTGTGAAAACAATTCCTTGTAGTTTTCATTTAATCTTATACTCGAGAAGCATATGTAGATTCAAAAATTAATATCTATACCAGGTGACTGTTTGAACAGTAGCAATATTTCTGGAGAACATTATACATTAGTTTCTCATTCTAAATTACTATGGCGGGTGTTACACTAAGTGTATGGTGGTCGCGAATCCAGTGGACACTAAAGTTATGTCCTCCCACCCGCTAGTAGTTATAGACAAGATATAGTGTAGTAATATGGTTAAAGTGGTTCAACCACTGCACGAGCATTTGTATTTATTAATTATTCTCAACAGAACTAATAAGGAAGGATTAATAAAAATAAGGAATTATTATAAAATACAATATATTATTAAACAAAGTCCTTTTGCCAACTCTGTCTGTTGGTATGTTTGAGATAAACTCAACAACTACTAATCAGATTTATATGCAGTTTTCAACAGTAGATAGAGTCATTTATCAGGAAATAATATAGAACGTGACAAATGCGTGCAAAGTTGCGAGAAAAGCTACTAGTATCCTATAAAACGGGTGGTTGATAACTCCAGAAAGTAATAAAAGTGATTCAGCGCATCGATAACATTTAAAGGAAGGGGAAAGTTTTGCGGTAGGTTATTTGTTGAACATGTTTGTTTACAATACTCCGAGAGATAAGGTTTCATTGTGTACGTGTCCCGCGAATCTATCTCACTTTAAGTTTATACTCCCTGTTTGTGGAAATTTCTCGATATCTCTTTTGTGTTCGGAAAATAGTGAATTTTTATACGGGTCGTAACTATATTTTTTTAAGGGATACATCTTTAGGCGCATCGAGAGGTATTTTTGGCACGAGTTAAATTTGTAATTTCGCGTCATGACATACTAGGTAAGCATGACCGGCCGTATTGCGCTTGCCTTAGGCTGGTAGGAAACCTGTGTACATCTAATATTGATATTTTGCAGCTCAGCATTTTTTTTATGCCATAAGAGGCAAACGAACAAGCGGGTCACCTGATGTGTTAAGTGATGACCACCGTCCATAGACACTTGCCACACTAGGGGAGTCGTGTTTGGGCCAGCCTGTGTTTGGGGGGGGGGATGGTAAGGAGAAGGGGAAGTGTAGGAGTGTTCGAGGGGAGGGGAGGTGGGCCTCCGATGCTCTTACTGACCGAACGAAACGCAACAATGCAATCACTGTTACTTCACATCGGTTTTCTGTGGGTCGAGTGGTACTACATCGAACGAGCCGAGCCATTCATACTGGAACCAGGCTTCAGCGTGGCTCTACCACCTGTATATGTTAGATGAATGAAGAAACTGTATAAAAGAATATGCATTTATTATTCGAAGTGCCAATGGACGTGAAAGAGAGGTTAAAATATAACTATTTCAATTTACAAATTATGGAATTTAAGTTCACAAAAAAAATCAAAACAAAGCAGTTATTCTATTATTATTAGTTTTCACTTTTAACCGCAGTCCTTATGATTTTTTTTTCTCGAACTTACTACGCTATTGGCCTTTACAGCTTCACCGGACTACTAAGGCGAGCGCTTAAGGCACTCAGCCGATTTTATATTGGCAACCAGCTCAAGGGTGCATGGCATACCTCGGCTTGGCTGTTGCCCGTTGCATGCAAAATCGCGACCTATCTTAGATGACCTAGCTAACTATTCATATGTTTGAGTTGTTGAAACGTATATGTGTACCAAGCATACACGCCTCAACAACTCCTCCATATATTTATTATCGGAAAATTGAGAGTTTTTCAGTTCGATAAGGGAAGAAAAGTAAACCCTTCCATCAAAATGTGTAGCGTGTAGGCGTGCACGTGTGTGGGGGTGGACGTGTAGTGTTGTAGCATATATGGGTGTTTCACTGTATCGCGCAAGTAACGCACTCAAGGGCTCCCTACCGAGGGATCGAACCTAGGCTTGAGCCGCTGCCGTGGAAGGTCTAATCGGGTGTGCGGGAGCGAAATTAACCCCCAGACTGCGGCGGCGTGATCTGTGGTTACGCGGGTCCGGGCGTGAATATGCTCTGTTTCGAGGGACAGGTTGGTACTGATCGTTCGCTGATGTGATATCATCGGGAGAATCGGTAAAGATGTGTCGCGGACGTCTTCTATATCGCCCAGCGTTGGGTACGGGTTCGTAGTTTGCGGCGGATACCACTAACGGACTGAGATGATTCGCGGCTCGCTCGAAATAGCTACTGGTAAGTGATTTTATATACACCCAGATGGACGGCCTCTCCAGGTCCCTGTGGAGATCCGCCTTCCGGACGAACCAAGGAGCATCGGTGATTTTACGTAGAACCCGCGTCTGCAAAACCTGAAGTTTATCGAGATTATTCGCGTAGGCGAAGACCGGACAACTATATGTTATAATCGGACGGATACAAATCTTATATATTGTGAGCTTATGTCTGAGGGACAGTTTGCTCTTCTGACAAAGTAAATAATGGAGGCGACCCAAGACCATAGCAGCTTTGTCTCGCACTCTCTTAATGTGGGACTCGAACGTTAAATGACTGTCTAATGTGACGCCGAGATACTTGACCTCGGTGGTCTAAGGTATCTCGGTTTTGTATAGCCTTATGGGCTTTAACTTGTTATCGCGAGTTCTAGGATCGAAGAGTATCGCGGTACTCTTTTCGGGGTTAATAGCTATACGCTATCGAAGAAACCAATCACCGAGTGTACTAAAGGCTTCTTGATGCTATCCCTGAGAACATTCGGCCGCCAGCCAGAGGCGTAGATGACTGTATCATTAGCATAACAACCTACCTTGACTCCCGGGAGCTTAGGTAGGTCGCTGATGAACAGGTTGAAGAGGGTGGGCGCGAGTATTGATCCTTGTGGCACACCTGAGCGTATCGGACGGGGTGATGAGAGTTCCGAGATGAGAGCACGAATGATGTGAACTAACCAATCGGGTATACCGGCTTGATTTAGCTTGTATATGAGCCCTTTGTGCCAGACCCTATCGAAGGCCTTGGCGACATTGGAAAATACTGCTATTGTACGTTTCGGATTAGTGTTTTTCACGGGCGGATCCGGCTCCGGATGCGGATCTTTATTGAAATTAGAAAAAATGTACTGCGTGAGGCGGAGTACTTGATCCGGACAAGAATGTTTGACGCGAAATCCAAACTGCTCAGGCGGTATTAAACTAAGGTCGGTAATCGTAACCTGGAGACGGTTCAGAAGGAGCCGCTCGTAAAGTTTACCTAGAGTATCTAGCAAACTGATAGGGCGATAGCTATCGGGAAGCGTAGCTTTTTTGCCGGGCTTGTGAATTCCTATCACTAATAGAGCTATGATGCGGTCAGGAAGGAGCTTCAGAACCTCGTTCCTGATCCCATCGGGACCTGGGGACTTCCTAGGTTTGAGACGCTTGATGGCGGCCGAGACTTCGTCAAACGTTATCGGGGTTAGGGTATCCGCCGGAGGAGACGCGAGTGCATGCTCTACGGCTGTTTCGATTGACTCGATAATGGAAGGGTCAGTGTTGTCAGTGTTTGGCGAAAACTGTTTCTCTAAACTCGCGGCGAGACATTCTGCTTTATCAGTGTTATCGAACGCGGGAGGCAACCCGGGACCTCTATCGAGAGGGGGCATTGGAATGACCGTATCGGACTTAAACTTTCGCGTGAGGGTCCAGAATGACAGGTTAGACGGCTGGAGATTCTCCAGAAACCTGTCCCACCTGTCACCCCGGATTTCAGAAATACGAGACTTAACTGCTTTCCGTAAGAAACGTAAGCGTTCGCGGTTCTCTATGGTCGGCTAAGCGTCGTGAGCACGAGTCGCGGCGTTCTTTTTCGTGATCAATGCTCTCACGTCGTCAGGGAGTATAAAACGGCGTTCGTTCGCCGCTTGTATCTCTTTCGAGGTCTCTCTGACGGCGGTCTGGAGATAATTAACCAGGGAATCGATGACCGAATCCGTGTCGGTTTTAGACACCAACACGGGGCCTACGTATATCGACAAACGAGTCCATCGCGGTGGACTGAGAGGGAGGGGCCGCGAAACAACCTCCCTGCCTTAAGGCCAGAGGGGCACGCCAACGGTAAGCTAACGCACTATCTCGAGTCCGGGCCAAGAGAAACTGTGAGCGAAGTGCAATGCCTCACAGAGAGGTCCTAACTTGCCTAGGGGGAGGCCCTAATAAGCCCGAGGCCGAGAACGCAGACTGGTAAACCGGGCTACGCCCTAACAGACACCCGGGGATGGAAGAAGGGGAAAGGAAGGGTGGGAAGGCGACACCTGGACTAGACTAGGCGACCTCGCCAAGGCCTAGCTACCCAGGCCCATCTACCTTTGCAGTAGGCCGCCGGGCCTACGGCGAGCGGGCAGGGCGCTCCAACTCACTTACGTAGGCACCGGGAGGTTTCCGTGGTTTGCCCAGACGACTGGACTTCTTCGGTAGCCCGGGTTTGCACTAAAAAGTGCAGTTTGCTGCGCTCAAAATGGAGCGCCAACAATTGAAATCCCGTTCTTCACTGAACCGGACAGGATCGCGACGAGCCTTCGAAAACTAACGCGTGCGCACAACGAAGCACGAAGCACGAAGCACGGACACGTAGTCGGGCCGAAGAACGCGCTCGCGAAAACTTCGAGAAAAAATAACGATTTTCGAAGGCAACGCACGTCTGACTCGCGCGGCGACACGAATTGGACTCTCGGCTTTTTTCCAGTCCTTATGACTACCTGAAGTTCTTTTTATGGGCCTTTCAAGCATTATAAAGCAAGGTTTTTGTAATTTCAGAACGGCCTCTCCTCCTGATTAGCAAAAATAAGCAATGCTCTTACTCCTCCCCCCCCTCCCCAACATGTTTACGTAAATATTTATATGAGTACATATTTTTAAATTTGTTCTGGTTAACTAAATAAAGATTGCTGACGTAATCACCACCCAGATAGGTCTCCTACGTCATCAAAAATAAGCAATACAAAATAAGCTTACGTAATATTTACATGACCCCTTGTAATTAAAGTGGTCTTTATTGTTATGACATTCTACTTAGAGACTTTAGACTTACTCGTTATATTAATATACATACAGTCATTGTAAACCCATAACCATTTACCAGGCCATTTTCTTGGCTGAACGCGTTACTATATACCGAAATTTAATATCGTTGCTTAACACTATAGGGTTTAGTAATTTCGTATAAATTTTTAAACACGGCTTTTAATTAAGTCTCAGTCGTCGAGTTGTTTCACCGATGGAATATTAATTCGATGTCCGCAGGTTTGAACCCCGGTATGTAGCAACGAATTTTCCAGAGTTCTCGTACATTTACTTATTTAAATCTGTAACACTGTCGGCTGACGATGAAGGAAAACATCGTGAGGAAGCTGGAACCTGAGAAATGCTCATATAATACAACTATATGTGGGAAAACATAGGACTATTGACTTCTCAAAGTCGAAATCACCAAAATGTCGTCAGCTGGTATAGTGATTTTTCGGATTTAAAGGTGTTAAGTACATGCCACCTTCAGGAAGAAACCTATAGTCCTTTAGTGGATCTTTTACACGCTGATAATGATGATGATAGACTATTAGTTTTAGTTCAACCACATATCCACTAGAGGCGCTCCTATGAGATTCGTGAAATAAAGCGTAGCGTTAAATCGAGTAGATTATAAAACTATTAGCTGCTTAATTAGCAAGCTTTACCCTTTTAATGTTAACTAACATGTCAAATAGCTGAAAACAGTTTAATTATGGACCCTCGACTACTGTCCTGTGGTTAGCGAGCTCGATGCAGCAGTGAGTAAACTGCTTGCCGAATAAATAGTATGTTGAATTTACTATTTTTTATTTTGCTTTTTTTTTTCAAAGATCCAATGTTCATGTGTAATATTACTTCATTTTTTTAACGCTTTATAGGATTAAGTATTTGATTATAACCTTACATAATATTAAATAACGATGTCATGTAAGGTGTTAAACACGCCGAATCTAGAGGGCACTCACTGGCTCTTAAGTGTAACTGCCGAAACAACAACTGGTGCTTGGCTACAAATTTTCAACTGAAGGGTGGTAGCTAGCCAGGCGGACTTAGAAAAAGTCCTACCACTATGCTATGATTTCATCAGGATGTTTTTATTCATGGCAAACTCCGTTTCTTTTGCAAGGATACGAATCCATCGACGTTGTGTCAAAACAAGCTGTCAACTAAGCCTTCCTCGCTTCAAATTTCATTTTTTTATTTGGGTTTCATTTCATATTAAGCGTAATAGCGATGATATCGTGAACATGTTGTGTTTACAGTATTTTAATTTTCATTCACTGAAATCTCAAGCTTATCATAGGAAGGTAACCAAGGTCGATGGATAAAGAGTTTGGAAATCCTGCCACTGATCACTATAGCTTTAAAGCTAAGAATTAATTAAATAGGTATTATATGCAACTAGTTTTTTATATATACTTTGAGATGAATAGATAACGCCACCATTAAGTATTCAATCAACATGTTTTTGAACTTTTTGATAATATGGATTTCCAATTAAATAATGAAGGCACGGTGTTATGATTTTTTAAATAATTATCTTGCTAGTAATCAGCTCAAGACGTGGACTGCGAACAACAAGATATCTTGTAGTTTGTGAACTCGGAGGTCTACTATTAGGCATCTAGTTATTTCATTAGTTGCTATATTTATACAGCTACGAGTAAAGTCGTAATATATCAGTGTAAGTATAAATTGGTGGCTTCAGGAAAGAGAATAAGAATCAGGTTTGGTTTATATGAACTTCTGTATTGCAGCTTCAAATATAGTCACAAAGTTTCAGTTACAAGTAAGAGATAATTAGTACCATGTTTTTCTACCAAAACAATTTTTTTTAACTTCTTGATTATTACTATGTACTATAATTACCACTTTTAGTAACAAAATACTGTCAAGGTCAATTTTGTGAAAATTGTCGTGGTAGTCATGTTAAAGTAACTTCAAGAATATTTTTGAGAAAAAGATTTAAAAGAAAAATGTTTTTTAAAACATATATGTACGGTACTGTTTCATTGGACAGCAGTATACTTGGTTAAGAGAACCGAGCATGTCATTCTCGGCAAATAATTGCGATCGCTTAAGACCTTTATCATTGATCATTCGACATATGAGTTATCTATTGTATTTTCTTGATAAAATAGCAAAACAAGTCAGATGATGCTAAATTATTACAGTTATTAACAGTCAAAAAAGGTTCCAATTCTGTGGTCTATAATATCTTGCTGGTCTGGAAGACTAAGTTGAAGTTAAAAATATCTTTAGAATAAGGAATATCAGCTTAGGTAGTTCTGAGCTGTGGCTGATATAATTGTGGTATTAGTGTTCTATTGAATGCAAAAGTAATTTATAACAAAATGATAGACTAAAGACAATAATATAAATATATTAAAAGTATATCTCTATGTTTTCCTCGAAAGTTGTCGTCAGGAAGAGTGGCCCGATACCCTATCACGATTCTATATATTCTTATCGTAAATGTCGAAAGAACGATATTTGTCGAAAGGCACATATACCGATTAGACGAGAATAAGCGTCGCGTTCGGCCTTATGTATATAGGTTCCAGCCGTTAAGTCAGTGACTCGACGGTCGCTATCCATTAAGTAGTCGTTCGTTCAGGAAATAGTAATGAAGTATTAAATACGGTTTCTATCTTCTCTTGTTAAATTAAATGCACTATTATATTAACTAGTACTATAGACAAAGCACTGTACTGATGAAACCCCATCTAAAATATATGATAATATAACTGTCGTAGCGCATAAGGCTGGTTTCAATTGTCGCACCATTGATCTCTTCATGTACATATTTTCGTGGAAATTGAAGAATAATAAAGAGAACGTCATAAAGATTGATAACCAAATTGGTTTAATCTCCATTACAAGCGGATATAGACCTTATGATTCACTGGTCAGCAGACAAATTGACTTGAAATTTAAAAATATAGGCAGCCATTCTGAGATCTACGTCTTAAAAAATAGCCGACGGGTTAACCTTTGCCAGCCTTATATGTAATTCTATTTTACTATAGGTTAATGTTTAATCATGATTAACATGTCATGTTAAGTTATAATGAGGCCAAGACGATAGGACTTTATGTCTAAAAGGGCTATTGAATCTGAAAATCAGCGAGTTTGGTTACATATATGATGTACATGTATTCACGTAGGCGAGCACAAAGAATGTCCCTTTAATAAATAAAATGATTCTTTTATATTTATGTTATCTCTTACTTTACGCAACATGAAAATAAGTTATAAACAACCTTCAAATACTATACAAAGTGAATATTAAGGTGAATGCTACTTTGCACTTCCGCCTGGAATTGATTGACCACTACTATTTCTAACTAAAATAAAAAGAAAATCAATTAATTAATAAACATATATTTTGTGTATATTAATTATATTTTTTATAATTATAATATAATTAATATAAATAAATTAATATATACAATTAATATAATATATAAGTTAATATATACAAATATATGTTTATTAATTAATTGGTTTTATTTTTGTTGTAGTTGAGACGTAGTAGTGGTCAATCAATTCCAGGCGGAAGTGCAAAGTAGCATCCATCTTAGTATTCAATGATGGATTTCCGCAAAGTAACGCCTACTAAAATCAAATACTATACAAAGTGTTTCAAAAATAAAAAAGAATACTACGCATGAAACATAAAAATTGCCAAACAATATAGGATGATATCACTATATAATACAAATATTAAATGTATTTCTTTAGATAAAGAAGAATAAAACACGGTAAGAGTAATTCCTAAAGAAAAGTATAATTTATTTTTCGCTCGCAACGTCACCCTGAAATGTTCGATGTGGTCCAATGAAATGAAAAGGAATGTTTATAAATATTTTCTTATAAGAATGACTTTTTCTAATTAGATATTTGAGTAGTGTCTCACCATCACGAATAAGCTGCAAAATTTACAACCTAGCAAAAAAAAAAACTCTACATATTTAGACATTATCGAATTCCATTTAGAAGTATCCACGTCTAGCTAAAAGGAGATATAGATAAGGACTGCCGACAGAAGTGAAAACCCAAAACAATTAAATAAATGTGTTCTCTTTTGAATTTTCTTTTAGTTATGGTGTGAATCATAATTTTTAAATTTCAGAATTTGTTTATTAAAATTATTAGCATTAATGTGGTTTTCATGTCGATTGGCACTTGTAACAATAATTATATTCATTTTTTTTTAATTTTATTTAAGGAAACACATGATGAGTTGCAAAATATCAGTATAAAATGTCACGACTGTTGCGCGCCTTACACTTTTTACATTACTGAACGCACAAGCGACCCTTCCGCCCACCTTCTTTTCTTCCTTTCAACTCTTTCGCCTCCATCTCGACCGCGGACTCAACGAAACGATATATTGCATACGCATTCGCCTAATTACTGGAGTCACGGTTTATTAATATTGTGAAGAATAGTGTAAATCTTCGTCGACTCTGAAAAACAATAGTATGTCGTTAATGTATCATTTATATATTAATTCGTGAAGCAAAAACTTTGCATCCCTTTTTAAGTGAATTGCGTGAATTAATGAACTTGAAATTTGGCATAGTTAAAGTTTATATGGCGGAGAAGTGCAGAAAACTATTTATTTTATGTAAAAATACACTACAAGTACATTACATTAATTAAAATATGCATTACTTACACTACGGCTTGAATTTTACACAACATATATACACATTTAAAAAAACGACATTTTGACAGCCGTCAATAACGGACTTCAAAAAAGGTTGCTATGCTAGACGTATGTATTTTTCTACTCTTACGTTCCAATTACCCTTTTTCATCCTACATTCAACAATGATATTATAACATATAACTATTATTATAATATTTTTACTTTACTTTATCACACAAAACGCTTAAGTGAATAATTTAAGCCAACAGAATGAAACAAGCGCTGAAATGTGTTCCGACTTAGGCCATAATAAATCGTTGGCGCGCTTCTTTCTGGAACTTCGATTTGTGCGACTAAATCGTACCAACTGCCGTCTTGGGATTTCTTTAAACACAGTGTTAATTAAAAATCCTACTTGATTTATTTAAATTTTGTAAAGTAGTCCTTGGTTGTTAGTAAACTCAGTATAAAATGACCATATTAGCATGACGATATGCTGCTAATTCCTAAATAACGATATGCATATTTCTAGACAGAAAACTTAAATAACTTAAATGAGGGTGTTTGTAATTACTTAAAAAGTTGAACAAGCCGATTTTTTTTTTATATTATAGGGGGCAAACGAACAGACAGGTCACCCGATGGTAGGTGATCACCGCCGTCCATAGACACTTGCAACACCGGAGGAGTCACAAGTGCGTTGCCGGCCTTTAAGAAAAATGTACGCTCGCTTCTTGAAGGTTTGCAATTCATAGTTGCTTGGAAACACCGCCGCTGGAAGTCGATTCCACAGGGTCGCAGTACGAGGTAGAAACGACCTTGAAAACCTCACCGTAGAAGAACTCCACTCATCGAGGTGGTGTGGATGAAATTTAAGTTTCAGGCGGGTAGTACAATGGTGGAATGTAGCGGCAGGTAAAAGTCCAAACAACTCCTCTGAACACTCTCCGTGGTAAATGCGATAAAGAACGCAAAGAGACGCGATGTCCCGACGCAGTGCCAATAAGTCGAGCCGATCGGATAATACCTCGTCGCCAACGATTCGAGCTGCTCTACGCTGGATGCGGTCAAACGGAAGCAGTTGATATTGAGGCGCTCCAGCCCAAAGGTGAGAACAGTATTCCATGTGTGGGCGGACTTGCGCTTTATAGAGTAGTAAACGGTGTTCTGGTGAGAAATACTGTCTTGCCCTATTAAGGATACCTAGTTTTTTGGAGGCCAACAATGCTTTGCTCTCCAAATGACCACCAAATTGAACGTCACTCGATATGTCAACGCCGAGGATGCCAATACTGGGCTTGGCGACTAAGGGGACTCCCTGAAAGCTGGGCATTACGTCAAATTTGATCTTTTTCGCGGTAAATGCGCAAACTCGTGTCTTAGTAGGGTTAAACTCGACCAAGTTTTGTCTATGCGAGACGTGTTCGAGTGACGTCTCCATTTCAGACAAAAGTTGATTCCGGCACTCAACGACGCGTTCCCGGGAAATATTGGCCCGGCCAGTGTATAGAGCATCCACAGTGCTATCGTCTGCATAGCAATGAATGTTGCTAACTTGCAACATATCATTGATATACAGAAGAAAGAGAGTAGGGGATAATACACAGCCTTGTGGGACACCAGCATTCACAGGTTTCAATTCAGAGCTCGCACCGTCGACTGTGACTTTTATGCTTCGACCAGTGAGAAAGCTAGATACCCAGTTGCATAAATTTCCGGGAAGTCCTAAGGAAGTAAGCTTCGACAGAAGCGCTTTGTGCCGAACTCGATCAAAAGCCTTCGCTACGTCTAAACTTATGGCAATGGCCTCACCCTTGCTTTCTACTGCCTCCGCCCATCGATGTGTCAAGAAGGCTAGAAGATCACCAGCTGAGCGACGTTGGCGAAAGCCATATTGACGGTCGCTAATAATCTGGTTCTCCTCTAACTAGCAACAGTAATCGCTCTTTTTACGGATCTAGCACGCTGAATTTTGTGTATACAACTACTTATAAACTACTTGACAAAAGAACCTCAACAGCGTTAAAAAGTCTTACTTCGACGACTGAACGACCCATACTGTATATAGATTAGTATTGTATAAATTTATCTGTTTACACACAACTATACCTGTAAAGATGCTGAAGCCGTTGATTGTTAGAGAATGCATAAAAAGTTCGTGATAAAAGATTTGAAAATGTTAGCTAACAACGTGAGTATAATAATAAACCATATATTTCTACCATGATATGTCTTCGTCGAAAATGACAAGATATCACAGCATACTACAATGAAGCTTTTATCACTTTAAATCAATTTAACTGACATTATAGTTGTGTATAACCGAACCAATATAACCGAACTAGGTTTTGCTAATTAATATCATTTCGGATCAGTGGTATATCCAGCCGCAGAGCAAGTACGTCAAGCGTTAAGATTAATTGGCGGTTATAACCATCTTCAAATGGAATATAAAATTAAACTGAGCTGTTATAATAAAGTAATAAAGTATGTATTTATTACTCCATTTATATGATTGCTTTTGTCTTAGTTGTTAAATGCTTGATAATAAAATATTTTCTGGATAATAATGAGAGTAATGTTTATATTTGTGTTTAGTTGTTATATTTGTATAAGATCTCTGATACGCTATATAACCTAAACAATTTGATAGATTTTAGGATATCTGGTAGATTTGATTTAATTGTTGGAGTGATATAGCTGTATATTATTTAGGGATGATATCTGTAAATCAACAATCAATTTAAGAACTCCTTCAACTAGTAATAAAATGTTAACTATTTTCTCTTTATGAATAATCCTAATTTAAATAGCAATACTGTCGGTTCACGATGAAGTAAAAATAATATTGCTAGAAAATTTTGACGCATTGAGAATTTAAATTACGAAAAAGAAGATCAATTTAGTCCCTAAGAAGGCACTTATAGAGGTCAAAATCACCGCCGCCGGTTCGGACAAACAATCCAGTTATCTGCCAGTGATAGTTATTTTATAAGAAGTTACCTTTGTTGTTTGGTACGCGAGGGCGCCTCCTGTTTCCCTTCCCGCACCTATCCCCTCCTCAGCATACCCCTACAGAGCATTAGATCGTTCGCTCCGCATCGCTATTTAACGCACGCGTCGAAGTGATTGATATAAACGCCAGAGTGTTTATGTGTATGTACCGTGAGAAACACGTGAACACTCTGTGTATTGGACAAAGAGTTTCTCTACCATTATTATTATTATTATCATCATTATTGTTGCAACTGTTTGTTGCACTTTGTAATGTAATTAGGGATCTTATTGTAGAGTCAACCTCATTAACTGAATAAACTTTATTCTTGGGGTGCTACTATGGATTGTGAAAAATAAATTTTAATATCGTTTGAAATTGGTGGCTTAATATAAAAGGGCCTGTGATGAATCGCGGCACGCGATTAGCGAAATAAGCCGATCTAATCCGGGACAAGTGGTATACGCCTCGATCAATATTTCTTGTTCTAATTTATAATCAACGTGTCCTACAGTTATTTGTTATTAACATTCCAATTATTGCTTCTATTTTATTTAAATTAACCCATATATGAGAGAACTATTTTCTTTGTTATGGAATAATTACTTTGGGCTAATGCTAACTTTAGCTCGCGACTTCGTTTACGTAGAAGACGAAAATATTTCTAAATAACATGTGCATTAATCCCGATTTCAAAAAAAAAATTATTAGTGCTCCACTTCTATCGGACTTAGCGTGATGATATATAACCTTCGTCGATTAATAAGCTGATACTTTTTCAAACCAGGATCAGTAGTTCCTGAGATTATAACCTTCTAGCAAACAAACTCTTCTGCATTTTATCAATACTAGGAGTTCATGTGGACGTCGTCCTGCTTTGATAATTAAAAAAAATCCTAAAGCCAACCGTAGCGCTACCTACCGGCTCCAATTGTGGATTTAAACCATTCTCGGATCCACTGGAACACGCAAACAAAATTCCATCAAAATCAGTCCAGTTGTTTATGAGAAGTTCAGTGACATACATACACACGCACAGAAGAAAGATATATATAAAGATTAATATAGAAACTTCTATTTACTATTCAACATTCTTAGCGACGTACATTAGATTTTCAGTTAGCTGTATTGAGGAAAACTTCTCATCTGTTTTGACCGTCTATAATATTATTGTTAGAATGTAAAGGTTCCGCTGCTAGGCCAAAAACCTAGTCCTGAGGGAATGTACGAGCATAATCATCACGTTCGCTCACTATTTATTGGCTAAGAAGAAGAAGAAGTGTATATGTATCTATAGCACTTCTATAGCGTTTCTGCGATTTCGGGATTTTTTACTATGTTGCATCAACCTACAGTGTTTCCGATTTAAATTAGTATATGTATGCAGGATCCGAAAAATCTATTAGTATATGGCGCAGTTCAAACCTGTGGATAACGATGCGACATTCCACGGGTGAAATTACTCAACTAATAAATACTATATTTTATATATTAATTAGCCACTGTATTGAAAATAAATTATAAATGGCGTTTTCCTGTTGCTTTAAACGAATAATTCTGTTTACATCAATATTTAAAATCCTCGTCTTTATTACCCTGGAATTTTATTAGCTGGATAATATTATTTTTGTGACAACTTCAAAGAGGAAAAATTAAAATCGGTTCTATATATGTACCCCAGAATTTCATCACTTATCAATACATTTGAAAGTCTATTATTTTATTAGGAAGGGAATTTTTACAAGGGCTTAATTTAATTTTATTGAACACCGAATTTTGAACATAAACCAGGGGACTCTTCAGAATCATTTAGAACGTGTCTATTATTAGATATATTGGTAGGTTTATGACAATTTAAGACTAGGTAAGTACTTATTTATAGTCATATACGTTATGGTAATTTCCTTAGAGTTTATTCTACTTTATACTGTAAGTTCAGTAGTGTCAACTTCAATAGATTCCAGATTAGGTGTTTTGTCGCCTTTCAAGTATTATGTAATCAATAATAAGGGCTGGGGGGTTCTTGACTTGCTTAATTTTGATGGCATATGAGATGCGGGGTCTGGATAGTGATTACGTCAGCGATATTTATTTCACCAGAATGGATTAAAAAATACTTATATAAATATTTACGTAAGCATGGAAGAGAGGCTGTTAGCATTGCCTACTTTTGCTGAAAAGGGTAAGGGGGCGGTTTGTTATTATAAAATTGTATAAAAATTCTTTTTGCGTAATACTTCAACAACCTCTTTTGGACACAGGCTTCCAAGACGCTGTAAACGGCGATCGATTACCGATATCTAAGTGGTTGCCATTGTCTTCAAAATCAAAAGTACTTTATTCGATTGAAGCTTTGAGATGGCGCTTATGATCTCCCTACCAATTCGGAAAACAACTCAGTTATCGAGAAGAATCGGCAAGAAACTCGATTTGGTTTATAATTTCATGGTACATATTTTTACAAAACATAAATAGTTATAAGTACAAGTATATTTATTAGATGTACAGAGAGGGTTATCATTACTAGGCATCCATTCAACTTTATACGCCTGTAATTTGGCTATTATCAGGCACAGTGCCTTGCCTTTACTGTGCTATAGTTGTAAAAGCTACCGACTATAACGAGACACATGGCAACATTATTTAGAATCCCCTAAACTTTTTCTAAGCCTTCATTGTATATTACTTGCAGTATTGATTATATACGAGTATGGAGTGTAATAGATTTGTCACGGAAACTTGAAATTCAATCTACCTCGGAATTTAATTTAGATGATTAATCAATTTACTGCTGTCTTACTGTCGATTCGCAACGAAATCTTGGACAATATCGCTCAAGTACACTTTAAAATAATTGCTACACGGATTGAATTTTGTAATTTTTAATTTAGTATAACAAATATGTATTTTCTTCTTCTTAACCCTTATCCCACCTAAGTAGGTTCGATACAACATGATTTTGTTTTCCAGTCCCCTCTGTCAGATGTCATCTCAGTATTCACACCATTTTTCACATAATCTATCCATACTTTTTTCAGTTTTCGTTTACTCCTATATCCGTCCACCTTCATACTCAAGACTCTTCTAGCACGACTTTTCTTTCTTCTAATGACATGCTCACGCCATGTTAACTCATTACTACTCAAATTCTCTGTCGCTGGTGTTATTTTCAAACTTCCTCTGGCACACTCATTCTTAATCTTATCCTTATATTCTTAATCTTATTTCACTGAGGAGTTCGTTTCAATAGAATCTAAAGATGACAGTGATAGATTATAGTAATAAAAGACAACCACTGAAACCAAATACCAATTTGAATTTGATCTTTATTTTTTGGCAACCAACCCTGTTAGCGATTATTACTGCTATCGTTGAGTAGGTAATGGTATTATGCATTTCTTACAACCAATAAACACACAAGATAGTGGCCGTAATTAGATCTTTCCAGGGAGTTTTGTGGCTAGTCACTGGTATTAGGCATCTCCTTCATTTGCACAAAAACCAAATATTATGCAAAACATCACAAATACTATAAAATATCTAATACCTTTAAACGAGCAATTCTTGTATATTTTTATATTTGTATATATTCAGGATCTCGGAAACGGCGTCATCTATTTCCGTGAAACTTGGTATGTAGGTAGTTTCGGGAAAGATAAACCGATCTAGCTAGATTTTATTCATAGAAAACTTTTTTAACTGAGATTTCAGGCAATGAAAAAATATATCTAGAATATGAAGGTAAACTTCGCCACCGCTGTCAAAACCAAAATAGCTCAGGTGGAAATTGGTTGCTTCGAAAATCCGTATAACCCCAGTTCGAATCCGAGTGTATATAATTTTTTTTTTTTTTTGTAAAAAACCGTAATTTTGTAAAGCAAATCTAACAATTTCTTTTAATTAAATAAATATTTTTTATTATTATAATTATTAGAGAAATATCTTTTTTTAATATTTTTTAAGTAAAAAAATGGTAATTTTGTTAGGCACACTAACAGTTTATTTTAATTTAAAAATGTTTTTTAAAGAACCGAGTTAGGCTCGGTCCCCCAGGTACTAGAACCAAATAACACAAGATTATTATAAAAAATCACGACATAACATTCCAAGTTCCCGCCAAAAACTCCGAATTTGATCTTACAAACAACGTATACACACTAAAAATAAATCTAAGACAAGACAACTATTGAAAACGAACATTCTTGAGAGGTCGTAGAATAAATCTGCTTCCACCTTCATAATTAATGTACGGTTTGAGTGGCAGACTGCAGAGGCTCAGCACGAAACTTTCGTATATTAAAGGATATGTAACTGTAATAATAATGCAGTAAGGCATAAACTCGTTTGAAGTTACATTCGACTACATAGTTCATAAGAGCAGAACGATATCGGAATTGTTACATACATTATAAATTCAGATCGTTTCAATAATATCCAGTAACTTCAAAATAGTGTTATTTCTGCTTATGTAATAACCCTAACCGGGTATCTTTCAGGCAGAGTGGAGACAGGTTAATTAGAAAAAAATTGAGCCGTCACGAGACGCCTGGCAGATGTGAAACATCGAAATTGTTACATGCATAAAAGAACAGATTACGACAGGAATTACATATGGCATAATGAAAAGATAAAGCTTTACAAATTTGTTCCATAAAATAATTACTATTTATTTGATTGCATTAATATTCACAAATACAAAAATTCAACTATTCAATAAGGGTGGTGTGTTTGGCGGTATTCATCAAAGGGCGCTTGGTGTCGGCGCGTGCTGCGTAACACTATGAGAACGAATTGCCGACATAACAGTTTGAATCTTATGTTCATCCAAATAGGAATGCAAATGTTTTTGAGTATTTCGTTAATAGTGCAAAATTTGTGTATTGCGTTGTCACATCTACAATCAGGTTTACCGTTCGCCTATAGATGTTTCACATTAAAAAAAATATTTCATCTGTCATAAGGACTGTTAACAGAAGTGAAAACTCAATAGAATAGAATAATTGTGTTCTGTTTTGAATTTTTTTTTATTATCTACAGTGTGAATTATTTTAAAATTCATAATTTAGAAATTGAAATTATTAACATTAGTTTTTCACATCTGTTAGCACTCTGAATAACAATTATATACATTATACAAAGACCTTTGCCTCACTTGTCTGATGCAAACTGCACATACGTAATACGATCTGTCATGCTTACTAGTATGTCATGAAGCGAAATTATAAATACATCTCCTACTAAAAATACCGCTTAACGCGCCTAAAGAAGTTTTTACTTCGAAAACTTAGACAAATTATATACCTAACCCTTCCTTGTGAATCATTCATCTATTGGTGAAAACTGCACGAAAATCCATTCAGTAGTTTTAAGCTTACTGCGAACAGACAGACAGACGTGGTAGAGGACTTCATTTTATATGTAATAATAATGATAATACGCTCCGCTCGTTTATAGGCTGAGTATAAGCGAGTACTCTGTTGATTTCGGGTACACAAAACACGTCCAAAGTGAAAAATTTGTCGGTGGGGTGATCCCATTAACCGGTTTCGGTTGATTACAGTCGGTTTTACGCAGCCCAAACCGATACCCTCTAGTAATCGGCTTATTCTCTGTTATCTTCGACTTAAACTACGAAAAAGAATTAACAATTTCAGTACCATTTCAATTGAGTTTAAACTAAACACTCGGAGTTTATTTCAAATCTATATGATAAAGCTGAAGAGTTTGTTCTCTGGAACACACTAAGAAATTATTTGAAAAAATATTTCAATGTTAGATAGCTCATTCATTGAGGAAGGCTATGGGCTATATATCATCAAGCTAAGACCAATAGGAGCGGAGCACCAATGAAGAATGTTTCAAAATCAGGCGTTTTTTCCTTTTGAGAGCTTCCGCTGCTTGTTAGTTAGCCCAAAATTGTTATTACACACGGGCGAAGTCACGAGCAGAAGTATATACATAGTTTACGAATTAATCAAACATATGGGCTGCATATCTAAATACAAAATATTAGATGTACACAGCTTGCTATTCTACGCTTCGTTGTACTGAAGCAAGCCGCGTAAGCATGATATGAGCGGTCACAATTAGTAGCATGTCGTGACGCGAAAGTCATAAGTTTATCTCCTGCCAGAAAATACCGCTCTACGTTCCTAAATACGTTTTCATTTAAAAAAAGTGAACAATTTTTTGAGTAGTATAATATTGGTATATATACGACAGGTTGATGTATATATTTACCCAACAGGCTCTTGAATACGATATATATATTAGGGTGTTTCCAAAAAATCGATTTTTTTTTTCAAATGGTCGGCTAATTCTGTCAGAGAATGCTAAAATAAAGAACCTCGTCAAAATTTGAGCTCTTAATTTAAAGATTTAGTGATAGCGGTTCGCAACTTTCTATTTCTCATTTAAATAACATAAGAAATAAATGCTTTTAACTTTAGAATTTTATACCTCTGGATTCAATGAACTTATGGCAATGACCAACTCAGATTCTTATAGGAAATTTAATGCCCTACAAAAAAGGTCTCTTATAATTTTTCCATAAATTGAATCCTTCCAGAGTTATTCAAGGTTAAAGTTTAATTTGAACCAATTTTTTGGGTTTTTTCAACTTTAATGGTGCAGTTATTGTTACGTAAAAAAAAAAAATTATATATATATGTATATATATATATATATATATGTGTGTGTATATACACGTGAAAATATCTATGACAAATATTTATACACATTGTAAAAAGTTCGGACAATTTTATATTTTAGATCTATAAGAAAAGAATTGAATTTTCAAAATGGACATAAAATGTGTAAAAACACGAACCCCAGTGGATCGAACGATAAATCTCCGCCGCCATCTCGGGCCGGCACGTTCATAATAAAAGATTTACCGGTTGAGATCGCAAAACCGGCTGTAACCGGTTACGGGTAGCGTTTGCCGGTTTCCGCCAGAAACCGGTCGACGGTACGTGACGTTCACGATATATGTTACTAGAAAATTCGATTGGACTATTACAGAATATATGGCCTATTTCCAAAATCGAAACTTTTTGATACTTTAAGATCTCGATTTATTCATACTGCCTATGGGTTACGTAAATACAAAATCTTGTTAACGAAAATATTGAAGACTCACTCAACAAAGACGCCGACTTGCGTATTAAGATATTGAAATTATCGATTAACCTCTGAGTTCGGCCGTGAATTTGCTTTTATATGTGTTTAGTTTTTAATTATACTTTACAATAGATGTACGAGTGTATCAATCTCTGTAGAATGAAAGTCTTCTTTATTTAATTTTTATCTTATTAAGAGTCACTTTAAATACATTAATCTGTTTGTTAACTATTCATTAATTAATTAAAAATACCTATTATTGCCTCTACATACTGTTACAACTTTTACGTGAATTTTACAAATAAACGAAGGTGACTTATCGAACGTGGAAACCAAAAATCAAAAACCAAAATAATAAGTTCAGGAAATTTAAAAACGAAATAAATACAAATGGATGAAAAGAAAAGTAGAAATATATAAATGTCCATGTTATGTGAACGACCAATCAGAGGTAATTATGTGACGCCTCAGTAAACAATATCTTCCTCCGTTCGAAGTGTTTCAGTTTCCTTTGTTTTCAATTTATCAATAGTTTCTGTATTACTTTACTGATTTAATGATATAAAATTGTCCAGGTTTGTTCTATTATAACTAAAATAAAGAAATGTTATCAACCCATAAGGATATATCAAGGCATATAGCCCAAATTTATTTAGGATTGTATTGTTTACACTGGGCGAGTTTTTTGCGTAAAACTTTATATTAGTTAGCCTATGCTAAAAATACAAATAAGACGCTTCATCTATAATAGTCTTATAAAGAGGTAAAGCTTGTGTATTTGTGACGTTGTAGGAGGTAATCTCAGGAACTACTGGTTCAATTAAAAAAAAATCAATGTTATACAGCTCATTTATTGAGGATGGTTATAGATTATATATCATCACGACCAATAGGACCAATAGGAGCGGAGCACCAATGAAGAATGTTTGTAAAGCGGAATTTTTTCCTCTTGAGAGGTTTCTTAACAGCTGCAGCGTGTTAGCGTTAGCCCAAAGTAACTATTCCACGCGACCGAAGTCGCGGGCAGAGGCTAGTACTCTATATATGTGTCAATGTTATGATATTATACATACTAGTGAGCGCCCAGTGGTCGACATTCGACCTTAGTTAATTGATTTTTTGAAGCTTGAACTTTATTAGAGTTATTTTGTCAAAAGATAAACTTCTATAATCAAAGGTTTTTCATCATGGCTACTCAGTTATTTGCCATTTGCCATGATCTTTATTATATAATCATTAAAAAAAATCTTTTTGTAAATTAAAATGAGAATGAAAATTGATTATAAATTGAAAACAAAAACCACGTGGTAATGTACAAATTTTAACCAAACATAATTTTACGAAAATAAAGAAATCTATTGCAACCCATGACAAAATTTTCAATTAATTTTACACGACACCATGGGGTGATATTGAACTAAATGTAGTCTGTTCATTCTGAGAAATAGTGATATGCCCAGTATAGCGATGATCGTTTGGAAATGTAATGGATGCACAATACAATCAAATGGCGAATCCAAGACAAAGATGTTTTAAATACTACCATTACCTTTTTTGTTGCTACATGAGGTGAATTGCAACATTGTAACCGCGGAGGTCTAAGTCTTGAATTACTTTTATGAACAACATTGTTATTTTGATTATAAAAAGTATTATTTGGCTTATTTTTTTATTAAATCATCATTTGAAGTGAGTTCACCATAAAAAATAATAAACATTACAATTATAGTTACACTTTATTGTTGAATGTAGGATGAAAAATGGTAATTAGAACGTAAGAGTTAAAAAATACATACAGTCGAGCATAGCAACCTCCTTCATAACCTCTTTTGAACATCGTAATTATTGACGGCTGTCAAAATGTCTTTTATATTTACATGTGTGTATATGTCGTGTAAAATTCGAGTAGTAGTGTGAGTAGTGCATATTTTAATTAATTTAATTTACTTCTAATGCATTTTATACAAAATAAACAGCTTTCTGCACTTCTCCGCCATATAAACTTTAACTATGCCAAATTTCAAGTTCGCCTGTTGACGGGAAATAGGTTAAAAAGGGATACAAAAAATTTGCTTCACGTATTAATATATAGATTAAAAATTGTTAACCATACATTTATTATAACTTAACATTAAAATTATTTGAATTTTCTTATTATTATTTACGCAAAAATCAGTTTTATGGATTATTAGCTACACATTTTATCGTAAGTTAGAATAACATATATTCTCAATTTCATTAAAATTGGTTTACTCTATCAAAAGTTATTGTAATTTTAATGATGGCGCGACTTAACTATTAGAGAAAAGTAGATAAATAAATGGACTTAATACATTCAGGTAATAAGGGTAAGCCTGATTGTTGGCGTGGCGACGCAAAACACGAACGTTGCACTATGAATGAAATACTCAAAAACCTTTGCAACCATAACCTTATAAACATAAGGTTCAAACTGTTTTGTTATTCACTCGTTCTAATAGCGTTACGTGGCACGTGCCGAGGACCAAGCGCCTTTTGATAAATGCCGCCAAACACACCGCGCCTACGCCTAGTTTAATTTCGGTATTTTGTATTTAATAAAAATTAATATTTATTTAATAAAATAAATAAAAAGTCATTATTTTATGGAACAAATTTATAATGTTCTATCTTTTCATTGTGCCATAACTGAATTTTTTTTTCTCGAACTGACTACGCTATTGGCCTTACTAGGCCTTCACAGCTTCACCGGACTACTAAGGCGATCGCTTAAGGTACTCAGCTGATTTTGTTTAAGTAACATGCTCAAGGGTGCACGGCACACCTCGGCTTGGGCTGTTACAGGAAATAACCCGATCTGATCTAGCTAAACTATGCTAATCTATACATGTATTCATTTTTGAATCATACAATTAAAATTGCATGATTCAAAAACACAACATGTAAATCGGAAAGAAATAAACGAAACTATTCGATTCAGTTCGAATAAGGGGTGCCATAACTAATCCTTGTCGGTATCTGTTCTTTTATGCATGTAACTTATACAAAACAATTTCGGTGTTTCACATTTGCCAGGCGTCGCATGATGGCTCATTTTTTTTTTAATATTAGGTTCCACGCTATTGGTGTCGAGGGCATAAGTAGTTAGTTATAATGTATGTCACAAATATCGCCAAAGAGATGACACGTTTATAATTAGCGACTGACCGATTTGATGTGTGATCTTCATATACATATAGGGGTGTATGAGTGTGTATATAGTTATCACTCGTTATTTGGTGTCAGATTTCTGTACTCATTTAGAAGTGAAACAGCACTCGACTTCAAGCACCCTTTCACCACTTCACTGCCACTTGGAAAAGAAGCAATGCTGATATAAAAATAAATCTCTTGTATCTTATTTTAAGTTATGTTTTAATATAGCTTTATTCCAGGGAATATCCAAAACTACAAAGGTGTTATTACAAAAAAGTTAAATACGCATTGAATACTTGCTTTAAAAAGGTTTCGATTAAATAAACCGCGCTCGCTGATTGTTAGCCATATTGCTCTTTTGTCTCGCTTTGGTTAGGTTAGGTTAGACTTGCGAAAAAAGGATAACGCAAACTTGCCTCGGGCGGGTTTGTACTATTTCCACCACGGGCATTAGAAACTAGACTGCATATTATGCAATAGCGAGAACTTATGTAAAATTCTATTTCTTTTATTCCATTCTCTCTTGTTTTTATAGTTCTAAATACAAATAATTCAATTTATATGACCCACATAGTATTACAGTGATAAAAACATTAAATGTTTTTTGAAAACTGTAATCGGAGTAGACTCTGTTATTGATATAGAAATCAAAAGTAATCCTTTTATAATTATTGTCTGTCTGTCCCTGTGAACACGTATCACTCTGAAAGTACTGAACCAATTTTGATGAAACTTGACATAGGTAGTGATAAATATTACTAGGTTACATCTAGGATAATTTTTATTCCATAAAACGCAAAGGATTATCCAGGATAACGGTCAAAAGACAAAAATCTTTAGGTAATGAAATTCTACGGTCTTTGATATATTTTCTTTGCGCTATATATAGCAGACAGATTAAAAAAAATTAAGCTATATTTCATTTCCTTATGATAGGTAGGTGATGCTGCGAACGGTTTCTAGGCTTATTTTAAAAGATTTCCCACATACCAACTTGCTATATGTTTGAGTGAGTCCCTTGATAGTTTGGATTCACAGTTGGAAGGGGTAGAAGTCGCTGCAATCGGGTTTTAAGTTTGTTAACATTTTTCGCGTTTTAAAATACAATTGAAACCGGTGATAACCGATTTGGTGTAGGCGAAGTTGTACGAGCCAATTAGTTCTAAAAAAATATACAGCTTTATAATTCAAACAGCCAGTAAATTATATTTCAATATTCTTTATTTTATTTGACATCTTGTTTTCTTTTCTATAAGTTAATTTTAAATTTTAAAGTAGAATTATTTTTCACTTTTTTATATTTACGTATAATATACAACAGAAACAAATCAACATGGATAAATTACCAAAAGGTACTACTATGTTGTGAGTGATACAGAGATTATTTATAAAAATATATTGGAAATATATTTAAAATTCGTTTTCGAAACAGTTTATAACTCTTAGACGATAGTTACAAGCAAGTGACAATTGACGCTTCGACGCGATGTTCATATATTTTTCTTTAATACAATATAGTATAAAAAGGTTTTAATAAAAGTTGAAGATAGTTATGATAAAGTAAGTGAGATGTTTATTTAGTTTTATGTAGGTTAGTTTTATCTTAATTGATCCTGGTAGATGATGCTACCAACGAGTACAAGGCTTATTTAAAAAAAAATCACATGTGTTCTGGATATATGTTTGAGTGAATCCGTGGATAATTTGGATTCACAATTGAAAACGGTAGTTGTGGCTGCAATCGGGTATCAGTTTTATTCAATTTTTTTGCGTTTAAAAATACAATTGAAACCAGTGATAACACAATTTGGTGCAGACGAAGTTGAACGGGTCAGCTAGTGTGACATAATTCAATCTCTTAATATTATTAATAGTGGTATCAATTAAATTTGATGTTATAAAGCGTTGTTGGTTTTCAGTCTAGGATGTTCTTTCTTATTGTCGTTATTATATTCCTTACCGGATTGTTAACGTAGTCCGGTGAAGTTGTTAAGACCTAGATTAATAGCGTAATCAGTTCGAGAAAAAATGGACCGTTAACTTTTTCATTATCCAGAATAGTAAAAAAATAAATGATTTCAGATGAATTACCTTCGCCAAAAGTAACATAAAATATCTGAATATGTTATATGTCATAATTTGAGAGGTGTATATTTTCATATATGCATATTAAATCGTTCGAGTCTTCGAGATATTGCGAAAAGACGAGAGCGGCTTTAGACTTCATTCAGAGTTATACTGACAGCGAGATTATCTGTCGCAACTATTCTCATGTACTTTTCCTGGATATCGTCGTTTCTATTGTTTCCGTAAAGCCAGTAAAAGTATCAGTTTTTAAGCTTCAACGTATTTTTTTTTTACAACAGAAACAACTAAATAGTAATTTAGTTTAAACCGGTAATAAATATTAGATATTTAATTTTAATAAATATTTGTTTATTAGCTTATTCTTCCCATTTAAAATGTTTTTATTTATCTACTAGCGCCTGTCCGAGACTTCATCCTTATGGAATAATTACTTTGAGCTAAGACTAACACGATGTGGAAGCTCTCAAAAGGCTAAAAAAAACGATTTTGAAACAATCTTCATTCGTGTTCCGCTCGTATTGGTCTTAGCGAGATGATATATAGTCTGCCTCTATAAGTGAGCTATATAACACTGAAATAATTTTTCAAATTGGACCAGTAGTTCCTGAGATTAGCGCGATCAACCAATTAAAAAACAAACCTTCCGTCTTTGTAATATTACACTCTACTCTCGTATTTAACTCGAGCTGTCATTCAAATTACGATTGCTTTTGATAAAGTTGACCGATTTTAATGAAAAAAAGACTAATTTAGTCTCGAGGATATGCTTTATGAATTTATTGATGAGGTTTTATTGTGAACCCAGTAATTTTGCAGTGATGCGTGTTCATACAAACTTACAGGCCGACATTTATGAAAATGATTGAAATGTGTTGCCAGTGCGCTAATTTAGGGTAAACAACATATTTTTGATCAATTTCACATGTGCCAATGCACACTTTCATCATGACTTATCACTACATAGTGTAAAATAAAGTCCTCTGGTTTGTTTGCTTGTCTGTTCACGGTAAAAACAAAAACTGCGGAACGGATTTTCATGTGAAAATAGAGATGACATACAATTTTTTTTTGGTTATTTGTAGCCATACCCATTCATCAAAAAGTCGGTATTTTAATTTTACATACACATACTTTAAATTTATAATACGTAAAAGATTACAAAAAAAATGGAAACAAAACTAACGTAGATTAAGCCTTTTGAATATGAACACAAAATAAACTATGAAAATGTTTATGATAGAAACTAATCACGTTACCATGGCAACGTATATAATACTAACGCTACAGGCACCGAAAGCTCTTAAAAGGAAAAATGCCCGATGTTTAAACATTCATTGGTGTTCCGCTCCTATTGGTCTCAGCGTGATCATATATTCTAATATAACATGATATATATGTGTGCTACCTAGAGATGTATTGGAAGTCGGTGCCAACCGAAAATCATATCATCTACATAGGTACAAAGCCACCGACTTCCAATACATCTCTAGGTAGCACACATATTCATGTTTCATTTCATTTGGTTAATTTGATAAACTATTTATTTTTCGATTTTTAGTGCCTTATGGGTTTTTGATTAATATTTAAGTCGGGTAATTCTTTTTTTTGAAAATTTACTTTATTCTCTTTAGTCATATAAATTTAATATTTGTCACAAAAGCAGTTTTATGTATTTTGTGCAATAAAAGAGTTCTCACTGTAAGCACACATATAATACACATTCGTTTGCTTACATCGTACGGATTCATTTAGGGGCATGACCTTTCGCTTCAATTCGTTTTTATTGAATTGTCTACGGGTAACGTAATAAAAATTTTACTTTCTTATATCGTAAAGTGTGAAACTGATGACTGAAGTGTGAAAGAGATGGCTGATAGAACTACATTTCAGGATAGAGCTTAGGAAAACTGAGAGATGGTTCACCTTTTAAGAATTTTAAGTACATAGTTTATGGTGAACTCAAGGATTTTTTTTTTTTCGAAATGACTACGCTATTGACCCAGCAAGGTCTTAACAGCTTCACCGGACTACTAAGGCGAGCGCTTAAGGCACTCGGCCGATTTTATTTTGGCAACCAGCTCAAAGGTGCACGGCACACCTCGGCTTGGCTGTTGCCTGTTGGATGCAAAATTGCGACCTATCTTAGCTAACCTAGCTAACTATTCATATATGTATGAGTTGTTGAAACGTATATGTGTACTAAGCATACACGCCTCAACAACTCCTCCATATATTTATCATCGGAAAATTGAGGGTTTTTCAGTTCGATAAGGGAAGAAAAGTAAACTTCTACTTTCATGTATAAGCGTGTAGGCGTGCACGTGTGGGGGGGTGATCGTGTAGTGTTGTAGCAGTGATAAATGTGAACTCAAGGACGACTGGAGTATGTATGTTATAAGGAGTAAATTAGATGCTCTCGATTAGGCTTCTTAGCAATACTTGTACAAGGAATTACAGCAGTGCTTATTGTTTATTGGAGTAATAGTAGCTGTATTCAAGACACGCTTATAAGAACTAAATTTTAAAGTGAAATTTCTTTAGACGCGTTTAGCGGTATTTTTGGCAGGAGATAGTTTTATAATTTTGCGTCATGGCATGCAACGTAGGTATGACCGGCCATATTGCGCGTCTACTTTGTTGTAGTTATAAAAAAATAGTAATTATGTATTGTGAAAAGATAAACTAGATCGATTTTCTTGCCAGTTTTTCTCGATGACTGGGTTGTTTTCCGAACCGGTGGTAATTCTGACGTTCATAAACGCCTTCTTAAGGGTTTAAAGTGAACAAAGAGTATTTTGATTTTGTGTATAGTTAAGTTTCTTGATAGTCAGAGCCGTTTCTGAAAATTTGAATTTTTTCGGGATCCGCAATTAAATACGGTAAAGGAGTTTTTTTTTATATAGAAATTATATTTATTGAAAATATATAATAAAAAAGTTGATCGATACGTCACTGCTAATGTTCGTCAGTGTAGTTTTCGGTGAGTTATATTCTTCTTAACTTGGACGAAAATAAAATTCCTTACAATTTTGCAATCAGACTCTCATATATGTTGTCAGTAAAACAAGAAATATGATATTTAAAAGACTTTTTAAAATCAATTTAATATTCTTTTTATATATTTGGCAAACGATGTTTAGTGATCACCACCATCCATAGACACTTGCAACACCAGGGGGGTCGCAAGTGCGTTGCCAGTCAGTGTTGGTGAGGGAGGGGGAGGGGAGGAGAGGGAGATGGTCTTCCGGCGCTCTCACTGACTGAACGAAACGCAACAATGCAAGCACTGCTTACTTCACATCGTATTTCTGTAAGAGGGTCATACTACCCAGGACGAGCCGACCTATTTATTCTCAAGCCAGTAATAGCACCAGCGTGACGTTACCACTTATATCATCTATATATAATTTACTAGCTTTTGCTTGCATTTTCGCTCGTGTTAATGTACATTAGACCTAAGGGAGAATAGGAAAGGGGGAGTAGAGGAGAGGAGAGGAAGAAGGGGGAGATGGTCTTCCGGCGCTCTCACTGACCAATCGAAACGCAACAATGCAAGCACTGTTATTTCACGTCGGTTTTCCGTGAGAGGGTGGTATTACCCCGGGCGAGCCGACCTGTTTGTGCTGAAACCAGTAATAGCTTCAGCGTGGCTCTACCACCTACAAGACATATGTGATGATATAATAGACATATATAAGTAATTTAAAAGATAACATATCTTCAAATATACAGAACAAAATTTAGTTTATAAAGTAATTCAAATGAAAAAAATATCGAGTACATTATCGAGAGCCACAAACATCGATCAAAGAGCCGCAGGTTGGTCACTCTTGCTATATAATTTAACATATATATAGAAGTTTCACTTCAGAGTTTAGTCTGTCATGTAATGGATTTCATATTTTATTCATAATCTTGTGTTATTTGACTCTATATTTTGTAAAATTGGTGAGGTTTTATGTTATATATATAGCTAGTTAGTTTATTGTGCATAAGTGAAATGAATCGAAAATAATAACTCGGACCATGAAATTCTGAGATAGCACAAAAACTTCCTGGTAGGTTCTAACAAGGGAGCCACCATCTTGTTAGAATATTGAAATATTCACACGACAATGGTAGAAATTATCTGAAGGATTAGTTACCAAAAATAAAGATAAAAAAAGAAAGCTTCACTTCCTCCACGCGTACACACTGATGCACGCATTATTTCTATCGTCTACTATGTTGTAATGATTAGTATGTAATTATTTAGGTAAAATATAGTAATAGAATAGACTATAGTTTTGTATTTACTTAATTTACTATTAACCTTATCAGTTATTCAACCTTGTAATTTCCCGAGGGGTAGGCGACAAAAAAAAATAAATTTCTCACTATATATAGTATACAAATAAGTGAAAATAGAACAGTTTAGTAGTAGTCCGGTGAAGCTGTTAAGACCTTGCTAGGTCGATAGCGCAGTCAGTTCGAGAAAAAAAATAAAACAGTTCAGTATCCTTTCTTCTTTAACTGTCAACATTTTTCTTTTTCTTTTTGGTTGCTATTGACAAGCTTCTATGTTATGTTATTACTAATAACATTGGAAGCAGTTGCTTCTTTCCTTATTACAGACGAGTCGAAGTCTTCACTTATCTCTTATCTATCCATCACACTCCGTGATACTTCTAACTCAGTAATACGATACATTAACTAATCTAGGACATTTGTATTCACTTTGAAAATAAAAAAGCTCAATAATATATTGAAATTACTCATTTACGAATTAAATTCGATAACTACAAATAGAGAGCTATAAGCAATCTCTAGTATTTCTCAAATAACAACCTGTACGGTATTTTATTTTAAAAAATACGACAGGCTTACAAAAATTAATACTGCATGTAGTATTATTTTGATGGTTTTCGAGTTTCTAGTTTGTAACGATAGAGTTTTTTTTTCTTGAACTGACTACGCTATTGACCTAGCAAGGTCTTAACAGCTTCACCGGACTACTTTTTTTCTCGATTTTTTTTTTCGAACTTACTACGCTATTGACCTGGCAAGGTGTTTACAGCTTCACCGGACTACATTTTTTTTCTCGAGGACATGTCTCGGGTATAGTTAAAATGTCCTAATCGCAACGATAGCTCGTTTATTTCTGGCATCGCGCTATCTATTGCACGTTGTTACGGTTACTTTAATTTTAATATTCTCAATCAAATTCGTCAAACTCCCACGTAGTAGTTTTTGGCGGGATTTTAGTCTTTCATGTAGCGGATTTTATATTTTATTCATAATCTTGTGTTTTTGGACTCTATATTTTGTAAACTTGGTGGTGTTTTACGTAATATAGTTAGTTTATTGTGCATAAGTGAAGTGAATGATAAATAATACCACAGAGCATGAAATCCTGAGATGCCACAAAAACTCCCTAGCAGGTTCTAACAAGGGATCCACCATCTTGTTAGAATACTTACCAACACGACGCAAAATTGAACTGACTGCACGACGCTTGTAATATTATTGACTACGCGACAATGGCAGTAATAATCTGAAAGATTGATTGCAAAAAAAAGGAAAAAGAAACTACCACGTAGTAACATAACAACTGCAGTCAAAATTTATACATATAATTAGCATGTAATTTGTACTTCTTAGACTATTAAAAAAAATGTTGCGTCTTTCCTAGACAATAAAATACATTTCTATAATTTTTAGAAATGTTTTTCTGACTGTCTGTTTGGACACGAATCACTGCTAAAATACTATGTTCATGATAAAACTTCTTCAAATTATAAAGTATATCTTCGAGTAACATTTAGTCTTTGGTTCATTAAAAATAGTTCGATCTATCAAAAGTTATTGCAATTTTAATGACGACGCGACTTCAGTACTAGAGAAAAGTACATAAATAAATGAACTTAATACATCCAGATACCTTTATTAATCATTGCTGTTTTACATAAAATTCAGTAGTGGTAGATCCACGCTGCAGCTATTATTGGTTTCAGCCTGAATGGGTCGGCTTGTCCGGGGTAGCACCACCCTCTCACAGAAAACCAACGTGAAGTAACAATGCTTACATTGTTGCGTTTCGTTCGGTCAGTGAGAGCGCCGGAGACCCATCTCCTCTCCCTTCTCCTTCCCCTTTCTCTCCATTCCCCCAAATACAGGCTGGCAACGCACTTGCGACTCTTAGGGTTTCTAGTGTCTATGGACGGCGGTGATCGCTTAACAACAGGTGACCCGCATGTTCGCTTGCCCCCTATATGACATATACAAATTAATTAATAACACGCGGAAGCATTCGTGGGCTTAGCATATATTCAATCCTCGTTAGTTAAGAAAACAATAATATGTGAATCAGTGTAATGTTTTTCATGTTTACAAACGGGCAAAGAGATATTGTGCTTTATAATTTTCATATGATATATACTATATTTATCAATAAACCAACAAAATGACTGAAAAAGTCGACACATTTTTTTGTTTTATTCATCAATTGATTATCTACAGTTTTCTTTTTGTTTAGTAGCTCTCGACAAGCTATAGATATAAAAAATATTTGGAAAAAGTTATCCTTTTTCATACCGATGATTGTTTTATACGTATTTCAGTAAATTCTAAATCAATACTTAATGTCGTATTTTTTTATCTTTTTTTTTTCGAAATGACTACGCTATTGACCCAGTAAGGTCTTAACAACTTCACCGGACTACTAATGCGAGCGCTTAAGGCACTCAGCCGATTTTATTTTGGCAAACAGCTCAAGGGTGCACAGCACACCTTGACTTGGCTGCTGCCTGTTGTATGCAAAATCGCGACCTATCTTAGCTAACCTAGCTAACTATTCATATATGTATGAGATGTTGAAACGTATATGTGTACCAAACATACACGCCTCAACAACTCCTCCATATATTTACTATCGGAAAATTGAGTTTTTCAGTTCGATAAAGGAAAAAAATTAAACCCTTCCACTTTCATGTGTAAGCGTGTAGGCGTGCACGTGTGTTGGGGTGATCGTGTAGTGTTGTAGCAGTGATGTATATTTGTGTGTCACCGTATCCCGCAAGCAACGCACTCAAGGGCTCCCTACCGAGGGATCGAACCTAGGCTTGAGTCGCTGCCGTGGGAGACCTAATCGGGTAATGTCGCATTTGTATGGGAGATAAAATATTATGATTATAATATACTACGTGTGCCCGTGACTCCGTCCTCGTGGAATCTAATACATAATAAAGTGACCAATAAATCATCTGAATATATTAAGTCTGTTTACTTATCTACTTTTCTCTCGCACTTAAGTCGCGTCTTCATTCAAATAACAATAACTTTTGATAGAGTGAACGAAATTTAACGAAACAAAGACTAAATGTTACTCGAGGATATGCTTTATGGTTTCCTTGATTAGATTTTATAGTGAACGCTGTTCTTTATCAGTAATATATATTTAAACAAACATACAGACAATCAGATAAGAAAACAGACATTTCTAAAAGTGATTGAAATTTATTTTATTACCTGTTCAAATACACCTACAATGTTTTTTTTAATCTAAAAAGTACAGATGTGGTAGATTTATGTTATTATGATATATTAGCTGACCCGCGCAAGTTCGTTATTACCCCAAATAGGTTATTACCAGTTCCAATGTTTTTTTTTTTCAAAGCGTAAAATCTTAAAAAACTTAGAACTTCATTGTAACGACACTTACCGAGTCCAAATGGGAATCCAAACTATTATTAAATGTATAAAATATATATTACATATATAAAGTTAACAGTAATGAATTTTATTATGTATTTATTCCCTTATTTTAAATCATTCTATCAACGCACGCCATATTACTAATTTTAATTACATTTATCGAGACATATTATTGACAATATATATTTACCAAAATGAAAAGTATTCTAATATACTTTTCTAACAGTGAAATAATTTTCAAAATCGGATCAGTAGTATAACAAATTACCCAGAACGTCCTTATAACCTTATAACTAATTATACCTATCTAATTGAAATTCGTCAAATATGTCAAAATAATAGTGCCAAAAGTTTAAACCAATACCCTTTCTTTCTTTAAGGCAAACAATTTCATTAATATATTTAAAAAAACATTTTATAGATTTTTGGGCTAAGGACCTTTTCAGAACACTACTAAATTATTACCATAATGTAATCAATAGTTTTTAATGTATAGCGGCCAAACATACAAACATTGATTTTTATATATAAAGATATAGATGTATGCAATGATTATACTTGTACATTTTGTGACAAAAAAATACAATAATTTTGAAGACTTAATAAATTATGATCGAATTTCGACCACAGGGCGACCACTAGTTTAAATAATTGTTGCAATACACGGTACAACGCTCGGTATTTAATTTTGGCAGTTGCGCGAAATAGTAACGTTGAAAATTCCCAGTGAATTCAACTACACGTCATTCACATACCAGAGCGCGATCACATTCAATTGAACTGGCGTTTCTGCTTCGAAGTTTAAATTTAATTAAATATATAGTTTCTGAACAACATTGCATAGAATGTGAAAATAGCAACGGAAAACAATGTATGCGCATAAGGAAAATGTTTTATGTAGTTTGATATTAATATTTATATCAGTTTCATCTATCTATTCTTTAATAGATTTAGATACTAATTTAACAATCTATTTTAAAAACTTGTGCAGTCCAATCCAATACAGTGTCTCCAATGATTTTTCTTATAATTCTAACATAAAGTTTAAAAATAATGTAGACTAAAAAGGCGTTGGAAATCTATCGACAGTCAACGCTTTTACATCGGCCTCTAAGCTTTGCAACAGTCGAATTCACTCTGGATGTGATAAACCAGAAGAAAGCAACTGTGGCAGTTATATTACCGTGATCATGGTAGCGTTGCGCAGTGTGGTTCCTTCCATTTAGCTACAAGGATATACTCGTGATGATTCACCAATTAACAACTATAATTTGTAAATAGGCATGTTAAAACCCCCTAACAGTTCTTGTACTTAGTTTTCAATTTAAATTTATGAATTTACAAAAAAGAATCACATCAACCATAATCATAAAGTCAGTGTTGATCACAATTCTGAGACATATATTGATATGCACTGTTCTTTCTAAATTGTGATAACATTTTTTATGCATTCAGGTTTCCTTATAGGAGTGAATTTTCTTTAGGCGGGGTATGAGAGAAATATACAATGTTTTGATTTCACTTACACTATCACAATGACAATCAATTACAAGTAATGGGTCTGATTATATGTATCGTGAGTATTCTTAAATAGGAAAATACAATACGTGGTACTAATTCTATGTCAGGATATAATACATATCACACAATACATAGTCGTATATATAAAAGAACATTTGGTAAACAGTGTTAAACCTACCGTATATATTTTTTGTAAAACCTAAAGGTTTACTGCTTGCTTGTGTATATACTAACACACTGTTTTTTATCTTATCATTGTACGGTAGTTTTACGAAATAAACAAAAATTAGCAAAATCATAATATAAGTAAGTAATTATAAACCTAAGTTTGAACACGAGAACATCAAATAGCTTAAAGGTCTTGAGGTCCCAGCCTAAAAACAAATATGATATATAAAAAGCTGGAGCTACATAAAATAACTTAATCTCGTCTTGAATAGCTGATAGGTCTTGCATAATACTTTAGGCAGCTGATCCTCCAACTAATGGATGTAAAGGTCACGCAACCGTGGCTATTATCTAACCTCAAAGTTAGAAAATTTTACACAAAGTTCTTGTGATATATGGTACCCTTTTGCACAATGGGAATCTGACAACCACTCAATACCACAGATCTATATAAATTGTAGAGAGTAATAGTTGTCAGATCAGCTCACGTTTATCACATTATTTATTTGACGATAGTCTACTTTTGGGACTTCTCTTTTGGAACTAAAATCGATAGTCATTTACAAATACTCATAGCTCTGGAGTTGGAAATACGACCTATGTGTATATTTACGTCATGAAAACTCTAGATCTAATTCATATAATGCCATATACATGTGTAACGCTTCGTCTTCGATATGACCACCGTTAAGGCCGTAAGATGTAGTATCCCGAGGTCTAAGTTTAAACAAATGCTCTTGGGATATTGCAATTTGGACAGCTAGCTATATAACATAATATGTGCACTATCTGTCTCATATATGCAAGCGAATTAATCTTTGAATAACTTTAAATTCAATATGCTTAAAGGTTTTTACTTGCTTTCTGGGAAGACGTGTTAAAGAAATAAACACTCTACTTGCTTGTCCGTGACTGCGACCATATTAAGCAGTAAATCACTTAGTTCCATTATAAGAAACTTTACTTTTAACTTCTACATTGTGCATCTTATCTATGTGGAAATGTTTTAAAACTATAATATATAGTTGGCTAAATTTTTGGTAGAACATATTTTTCTTTTTTTTATTATAGCACGATAAAGTGACTACACTATTTCTGATGGCAGGCATGGTATAATCCAAAAACAATGGCAACCGCCGAGAGGCAAACTATCTATCGCCTGAAGCCGCCGTCATACCGGTCTGCATAAGTGTCTCTTCACGTTACGCTTAAAAGACACCCATCTCATAGGAAGGAGGGAACACACTGGCCGAGAGATTGTTCTACAGCTTCCTGGTATGGCAAATATATGACGTCGCAAACTTTTCAGTCCGTGCCCAGATGCAATTTACTGTAGAATTGTGGCTTTGAAACACAGCGCGCGTGGTTCGTTTGTGGAATGGGGAGGAAGGGGTTAAATTTAGGAAAAAACGTGCAGAGCGGACAACCTTCATCCAAGCCCAGGAGTAGCCAATGTAATTCACTGATTTTCAGATCGATCCAAATATTTCAGATATACTAAAAAATGAAAACAATAAGCGGGGCCCAGATAAAAGAAACGTTTTTACCAAAAAATGTAACGCATACCTTTTTCGCAAAATGTCCCTATATAACAAGAGGGTGTGTGTATTTTTTCTTCGTAGCATTCCGTAGCGAAATAGCTTCATGCAATGTAATATAATTTGTCAGGATTATCTAAATTGTAGGAGTGCTATCTATAAAATCTTGAAGTATCACATTTGCGAATCAACGGAAATACATTTTGTCGCATGGTTTCTTGTTCTTCCATATTAAAGGAAATATAAAATTATAGGTGTAAAAGAGTAGTACTTGGATAAGTAATAGACAGTTTTATGGTAATCATGAAGTAAATTGTAAAGCAATACAGTAGATAATAAAAATCGCCCAAGCGTGAGTTGATATCGTGCTAAGAAAGGCTCATTCTTTGAAAAAAACAATTCTGTAGCATACAATTGTAATCAATATGTAGCGAAATAAATCTTCATCGTGTGAGTCCGATTCACACTTCACCGATTTTTATATATACCACATAAATATTTTCCTGTCCGTTACGGATATAATGTAATAAATTTTTGATAATATATCTCGATGTTTATCATTCTGTCTTGTAAAATCATCTCGGGGGACAATGGAGGAAAGGGAGAGAAGGATTATAGAGGGAAAACGTATTTTTGTATCAATAAATATTTTGGGGAGAAAAAAATCCAGGACCGAGTTTATCGAACAAAACGAATGGGAATCAGGTGTATCTATTCCTTTGTTGTGAAATTTACCTCGTTCCTTGAAAAGTTTAAAGCCGGGTCATGGTACTGTAAAACAAATTATTTTTTTTATTATTTATTGGAACGATTATTTATTGTCAGAATTTATTAAAGAGAGTTTGTGAGGAGGATAAAAATTTGTTACCTATTTGCGTAAAAAATATCAAACGGATTATGATTAAGTTTTACAATATACAGAATAACACATACATTATAATTACTGTGTTTAATTTAATTAAATGAAATATAATGAATGAATTATGATATAATAATTTATACAAAAACAGATGAAGCCACACATGTGCCACACAAGTATACTATATAATACTAGTACTCGCTCTGCACGCGTTTTTTTAACAGTATTAAAGAAATGTAACATCGTGAGTAAGTGTACGTTACAAAAAGGTCCTTTAATAAACATTTGTGACTACAACACGCACGCCATTTACTGCAACATTTAACACGTATTTTAGATATGTGAATACTAAAAGTGTTTCGAATGGCATGGGATTTACCATCAGCAACATACTTGGAATTCTACCCATTATTTATGTACCTCAAAGCTCACACTGTATAAGGAACTATTAAAACAGTATGTCTTAAAAATGTTACTATATAGATATAATATGCTCATAATGTCAACATAACTAATTTATAACGCTACGACTTTTGGAAGTGAAGTCATTACCACGCATAGGCATGTCAGAAAGTACACTAAACAATATTATTGAAATAGTGGAATGTTTGTGTGACTCAAATCGAAGTGGTTGGTAAACTACTGAACAGTGTCGATTTGTGAATGCCAATGACAGCGAAGTACTACACCGTCTGGCACTTTTAGAACGGTTTAACAACCTTTATAAATATGAGTAAACCCGCGTATCACGGCTAGTTATATTATAATAAAACATGATGAACATGATTTCTTTAAATAATACTATATTTTCATTATTATGTCAAATCATATATACAACATAAAAACGTAAGTCTGTCTGTAGTCAGTAAATTGAAGATCATATCATATTTGTTGTCGACAATTCGTTTATTATGTTATTCCCACAAACGTTTGTCATGTCCGTATTATTTGTGGAACGGGCAAACATATACAGAATCCACAATTATTTATTTCTATATATATTCATGTAATATGCAGAAAGTTACTAGAACAAAAAATATCTTTATTTATAATCCTTCTGTTCGTGTGTATGTGTACGTGTGAAATATTATGTGTGCGTTTAGATTTACAATTGAGCCCAGTAAGTGGCGATGTGGTTGATTTTTCGGATCTCTTTTCTATGAAGGCAAGACATGTTGGGCCCGCTGGCTTACAATAATATACGAATTTGGCATTAAGTGGACCAGTTGTAATAACTGTCAGTAACTTCTGAATATAATCTAAATTAAACGTTACACAATATTAATGGCGTTTCTATTGGAATGGTAGAGTAAGTAATTTTGTAAGTATAGAAAATGAATGTTTCAACAACATTTGAAAATCGTCAACAGCCTCACTAGGCAATTAGTATATTAGTGTATTTCAAAATATATGATCGTCATGACACTTCACACTTGATAAAGGCTTCGGCAGGTACGAAAATGGCATAGAAAAATAAATTTACGTAAATAAAAATTTGTATGTATTAAGCATTACTTCAAAAAGGAAGGAAATATTAGGCTGAATATTTTTTAATGTTTTGTAATTGTTAGGAGAAAATATCTATGAAAGAGAATATTTGAAAAATTGCACAGGAACATGAAAGAATTCGATTGCAAATGTCGATATAACAAAGTGAAAAAGACAAAGACAGTAGATTTAACTTAAAAAAAATGACACAATGTACAAACTGATGTACAGTACTCATGGTCATATAGGTACCGTTCGAATCCTGGACGGGCAGTTAATTAATGAATTAATACAATTATTTTTACCGTATTTCCGGATTTATATATTAACTGATTACAAACGACCCATACATAAGATATACTGTTTCTGAAAATACAAGTAACCTTTAGAACAATCTAGAATTATCAACAAACATTGCGAAAAAACTTACACTAACAAATAAAGCAACATAGTATAGTATAGCAGCATAGTACTGTAAAGTCCACAGTCCATAGTCCCTTTTAATCTTTATTTGTGTCATACGTTTAATTTGCAATTGCATTCCAGAAACTTCAATCACTCTTTTTTTAGATACTAGCGGTGCCCGCGACTTTATCCGCCTGGAACCTGATATACAAAACAGTGTCTAATAAAGTCATCTGAATGTATTTAATCTATCGTGGTCCGGTGAAGCTGTTAAGACCTTCCTGGGCCAATAGCGTAGTCATTTCGAAAAAAAAAAAGTATTTAATCTAATTATGATCTACCTTTCTCACGTATTTAAGACGCGTCGTCATTCTAATTACAATGACTTTTGATAAACCGAACCGATTTTAATGAAGCAAAAACTAAATGTTACTCGAAGATACGGTTTATGATCTTCTTGAAAAGGTTTTATCATGAACTCAGTACTTTAGTACTGTTGTGTATTGAAACAGACAAAAATACATACAAATAGACAAACAGGCATTTCTCAAATAATTGCAATGTATTTTATTACTTATTCTAAGACACCTGCAACAATTTGCGGGGTGGTAGGGTTATACAGCCCGACTGGGTCGCAACCACCATGTACATGGCGAAAAAGCCCATCATAGTGACTCGCTTTTGCGCGTCGCGTTTCGGGATCAGCCTGTGCATATCCAGTACCGGGTGACTTTCGTCATTATGGCCGGCATGACAGCGGCGACTGACGATGGATAATTTGTCTCTCGGTGGTCACCACTGTTTTTGGATTGTACTATGCTTACCATCAGGCATAGTGCAGTCACTTCGTCGTGCTTCATTAAAAAAAAAATTCACAAAAATGTAAAGAGTACAGTCATATAAGTTTATATTCTTATTATATGTACTAGCTTCTGCCCGCGACTTCGTTCGCGTGGAATAATTACTTTAAACTAACGATAACACGTACCGGAAGCTCTTAAAATAAAATAAAAAACGATTATGAAACATTCTTCATTGGTGCTCAGTTGTTATTGATCTTAGCGTGATGATGTATATCCTATAGCCTTCTTGAATAAATGCGCTATCTAACACTGAAATATTTTTTAAATCGAACCAGTATATCCCTGAGATGAGCGCGTTCTACGAAACAAACTCCAGCTATATAATATGAGTATAGATGTATTTTTTTTTTCGAAGTGACTACGCTATTGACCCAGCAAGGCCTTAACAGCTTCACCGGACTACTAAGGCGAGCGCTTAAGGCACTCAGCCGATTTTATTTTGGCAACCAGCTCAAGGGTGCAATGCACACCTCGGCTTGGCTGTTGCCTGTTGGATGCAAAATCGCGACCTATTTTAGATAACCTAGCTAACTATTCATATATGTATGAGTTGTTGAAACGTATATGTGTACCAAGCATACACGCCTCAACAACTCCTCCATATATTTATTATCGGAAAATTGAGTTTTTCAGTTCGATAAGGGAAAAAAAAGTAAACCCTTCCACTTTCATGTGTAAGTGTGTAGGCGTGCACGTGTGTGGGGGTGATCGTGTAGTGTTGAAGCGGTGATGTATATTTGTGTCGCACTCAAGGGCTTCCTACCGAGGGATCGAACCTAGGCTTGAACCGCTACCGTGGGAGGCCTAATCGGGTATAGTATAGCTGTAGAATACTTACGATATTATATATAATAGTTATATCCTTAGACAATGCATCGATTACAGAGAGGGACAAAAGGAAAATATTACAAAGGACTTCTAACATATAGTAAGTATAAAGTACTGCTGTATTTTTACTGCAGATCGTTTTGTCGATAAAAGTGAATTTGTTCTGTTTTGTGTGTACAAATAAATTCCTTTCCCAAATACTACATTTCATTTCTCAAGCGTGTAACAATATGTGTGTTTGACTGAAAACACATTTGCGTATCTTATTATAACCCATTATAATCCTCAGCATGGCTACAACGCGATCAGAGTCGAGGGATCTGCTTTACGACAAAAGCGACACGGTACGACACAATAATGATTTTCTAACGATACTGGGGGCTTAGCTAAGTTGCTTATCTACAATCACTAACGCAAATAGAAAACGAAAAAATGTATGTAGATGACATATCTGAGCGCTATATCACGTGATCTATTTGCGTTAGTGATTGTAGATAAGCAACTTTGCTAGGCCCTTTGGATACGTAAGCGATGTCTTCACGACAGATATGTCACGCCACGATGTAATCTACTACGATAGTGTTCATATCTTATCCCTAATGTTCCTACAAGTAAGCGGTATTCAGTGTAACTTTTAACGTCTTGTAGCGACTACAATTTTTTTTTCTGCAATATTTTAGGAGAAAAGTATAGTTGAGTTCATACGCGGCAGAAATGAAACATATTCTGATTAATTTTTAATAGAATAAGATTGACAAACTATAGAGGTGGTAGACATTAATTTTTATTATCATTTTGTAGTATTTTTATATTAACAATACATACCACACATTTTTAAAAGTGCGCGATAGTCATTACGGTTTAACACAGTGTTTCCCAACGGGGCCCTCACCTCACAGGAGGGCACTGAGATAGTTAAGGAGGGGGGGGGGGGGCAATTTAAATATGGGCTCGATACGATTTAACCCTTTCGCTTTGGATTATTTAAATTCAATGCTAGATATCGGTGAATAAATTTAACAAAAAAGGCAAATTCTTAAAAAAAAAGCTGTAAATAATTATTGGGTATAATTTCGTTTGACGGTTAGTAATTAGAGTCGTCAAGTCAGTTCTCATTATATGTTATGAAATTTTACTTACGATGTTTTGATAACAATTTCATAGTGATTTCTTCCAAAAATTTATCATTTATATTTATTAAGGGAACAAAACAATGTTAAAGGTTAAAATTTATGTATGGGGTTTGGCATAAAATATATATTTATTATATATTTTGAATACATTAAGAATATGCTAGATATATTATCTTTTCATGGTGTAAATACCTATATGGAGGCCTTCTTTGCCACTTCTTTTTTGGGGCACGATGATTTTCGAAAGTTGTAACTCCATAATTGTTTATATATCAAAAAGTGCAAAAATCTACACCTTGTTATTTAGGGTACTTGTGGTATTATAATGATAAGACACTGTTGTAAAATTTTCAGAACGGAAACCAACGAAAATCACACGTTATTCAGGTTGATTCCCATACGATGAAAATAGTTTCAATTTACTCTTAAACTATAGTTCCAATCTAAAAATGCATTTATCTATTACCATTAATTTCATAAATCGAATAGGGTTTAATTTTTGAAAATTACGTCTTTCATATTTTTGGTACTATACGTCCGAACTCTACTCCAGAGACAAACGACCGTGCGACGCGGTGACTGATCGGAATGATAGATTACATTTTGCATTTGGACAACTTTGACCTGTTAAAAAATCTAAGTGTTTTGATACCAAGTTACTGAGATTGTATTATTTATTCAAACTCATTTTTTTTCAGTCTTTATGGCAATGTTTCGATATATTCGAAATTCCCTCTAAGGGCACTGTGTGCCCTCGCATGCCTTCACAAAAAGCGCATGTATGTATATAATTTTATACATATTTATAGATGTTTCTTTTTCGTTACACATTTTTGTTGCATAACATCCAATTCACAGCGTACAGAAGAAATTTTTATATGAAAAATAAAGATATATATTTTAGTAATTTAAGGTAAAAAGAAATACAAAATTAGAATCGTACATTTTCAATTACTTTTTTATTTTTTAATTACGTTATTTACTCTCAGTACGTAGTAATCACCTATAATTAAGATTACATTTGTATAGAGTCATTTTTTTCTAAGTGCATATATTGGAATGTTCTAGTATAAATGACGTTAGTGCTTCGCATAAATAAATTAAAAATGTTCTTAATTTATTGTCTGCTATTTTAATGTGCAAGCGCCAAAAGTACAATACTACTTCTCAATATATCTGATTAATTTTGCATAATTTAACACAAATACAACAACTGATACGGCAGTAACCTTGTTTCTCAAACAATTAAAACATACTCCGAGACATGTCGAAGTTTCTATTACGAAATGCACGCCAGCACACCCTCTTCAAGTGTTTACGGTATGCATAGAGTTAATACTCATTTACGTTTCATTAAACTTGCTGCAGAGATCTTTATTTCTTTATTTATAAATAAATGGAGGGAAAACAGTTAAGAATATCTTCTTCTATTTCTTAACCAATTTCTTTTATTGTCTACCAATCGTTGGCATTTCACACCGCCCAGAGCTCCCTTGGTCCGGACTTGGGATAGTCCGCTAAATTCAAAAAGGTGCGCCTCTGCTCCTTTGGCACCGTGATTTTTAATATTTTTCTCCGTCCCATTCCCTTCTCAGGCCCCGGTATGGCTCACCAACCCCGGTTCCCATGAGCGTGATATTTCATGTTTTGCAAGGTTTCGTTTCGAGCCTATATCCGGATCTATTTAGAGTACGATTGCTTCTGTAGCGAAGTCCGTGACTATGCCAACGAAGTTCCCGCCCAAAGTTCAAGCCGGTTTGTCTTCGTCATGAAGAATTCTTTCTGCTTGTGCTCGCGGGAGAATCCAACAGACACCCTGTCCGCTTTCATGTTAGGCGAGGAAAGCTACGATATGGAGTTAGCTATATTCGACGAAGGATGGCTTCACCAACCTCTTGTGCCACCAACGTCATAAGCGCGCCATGTTACAGTTTGAGTTCCATGATGGTAACAAATCAGTCTTGTTTAAATAAATCCTGATCCTTTTATAGTGATCAAAATATGTATTCTGGACAGCTATTTAGTAAGAATATCAACAGCTTAATTACCCTGGATCTCAGTATATTCTAGTATCCATGCCAGAACCACATAATTGCTAAACAATGACATTGATACATATTGAATTTAATAATTATGATAACTGGGTACTTTACTTTAGAAACAATTGGACTATGTTGAAAAGTTTATAACCGACTTAGAGAATCTGTTAATATTATAGTTTGATCTAATTTATGTTATAGAACTTTTTTATATATTATAGGAGGCAAACGAACAGGCGGGTCACTTGATGAAAAGTGATCACCACCATCAATAGACACTTGCAACACCAGTCGCAAGTGCGTTGCCTGCCTGTGTTGGGGGAGTGTGGTAGTGGGGGGAGGAAGGGAAAAGGAGAGGAGGAAGGTGAGGAAAGGTAAGCTTCAGGTGCTGTCACTGACCGAACGAAACGCAGCAATGCAAGCACTGATACTTCATGTCGGTTTTCTACGAGAGAGGTATACTACGCCGGTGGGGCTATTCTCACTCACCCCTTTCTGGGGAGAGTGGGGAAACCGCGTCAAGGAAAACCCTCTGGCGGTGGCATCTTCTCAATCCGCTTTAACGGACGGTTCTTTCGTATCGAGGCTACATTTTATGTGCCTGTATAGTCTTCTCTGCTTATTGATTTATGAGCTCTCTAATTTGTGGCTTACAGATGATCTTGGTTCTTCTCTTGATGATTCGTGGGCCTTCTGTGCGGGGATCGCGATTCGGTGGCCTGGCGTGGAGTGGCGCTATTCCCCTGAGATAGGGCTGTGCCGACGCATCGGCTCTACCGAACATTTTCGTCGCGATTCTCCTGAAGTCATTTCGTCAAGGCTTTCCACCTTGAGGTCTCTACTGATCCTCTGGTTGCTCACATATCTCGGCGCCGTGGCGATTATTCTAAGTGCGGCATTCTGAAGCGACTGGAGTTTGTTTTTATAGGTTGGCGAGAGGCATCCAAACCATGCGGGGGCGGCGTAGGTAAGCCGCAACTTCACATATGTTTTATAGATGCCGATTTTAGTTCCAAGTGGCAATCAATGTAGATCCGAGAATTGTTCTCAGCGCCTTCTTAGCAACTCTGGCGCGTGCTAAGGCGGCCTCTGCTTGGCTCCGAAAGGTCAGGCACTTGTCCACGATGACTCCCAAGTATTTGACCCTGTCGAGCCACGGGACCGATTCTCCTTGAAGGTTGAGTGGTGGTGGATCTATAGCGGCGTTTCTAGTAATCAATGCCTGAGTTTTACTGACATTGACTATTAATCTCCATCTATTAAGCCACTCTGGGAGGGCGTCCAGAGTCGGTTGTAAGAGCGCGGCTGCTCTCTTCCTATTGATTGAGGAAGCCATGTATGCTGTGTCGTCAGCAAAGAGGGCAAGTTCAGCTTTACCGTCGATCGGGATGTCATCTGTTTAGAGGGCATACAGGAGGGGTGAGAAGCTGCTTCCCTGCGGCACCCCCGCTCGTTATTGGATTTCTCGCGAGGTGTAGTTCCGGATCCTCCCTTCTGCTTTACGGTTTTCCAAGAAGGATTTGATTACTCGAACCAATCGGTCATCTAGTGTGGTGGTGGTGATCAGTTTGTACAATAGGCCCTTGTGCCAGATACGGTCAAAGGCCTGCTGCATGTCCAAGAACACTGCCGCTACGTATCCCTTTTTTACATGGATGTTAATTCCCGTGTCAATGACCCTTGTCAACTGCAGTGTCGTAGAGTGCCCTTCGCGAAAGTCGCCGTTAAGAGCAATCTCTCAAACACCTTTGCCATGGTGTTCAACAAGGTTATTGGCCTGTAGTTGCCAGGCTCAGTGGTATTCTTTCCCGGTTTCGGGATCATTACTATCGTTCCGGTTTTCCAGTCGTCGGGGAAATATCCGGTGCGCAAAATGCCATTGTAAAGCCGGGTAAGTGCAGCAACCGTTTTCCCCGGCAGGTGGTGTAGCATATTGTTTGTAATATTGTCTTTGCCCGGTGCCTTCCTCGGATTAAGATTGTACAGCGCCCTCTGTACCATCCTTGGCGAGATATAGAACGCCGGGTCTGGGTGTCTCATTTCTTGGTTCGATTCCGATAGGTAATTCTCAAGATAGCGAGCAACAAATTGCCCGTGTTGGCGATCTGTTGAGGCTTAAGGTGTCGAATTTGCTTTAATAGTGTTTGTAAATATCTCAGCATTGTCCTGCTCAGCAAAGAACAGCTGACCATGAACGGAGAGCGGTCGGATAGGTTCAGGTGACTTGGCCAAGCTTCTGCACAGTCTGTGCAGCGACGGGATTTTTTCTCCTTCCATCTCGACGTGCGCTTGCCACGATTGGCCCGCGTGGGCGTCAAGGCGAAATTTGACTTCTTCAACCAATCTGTTGAGTCTCGATTTTGTGAAGGGGCACCTCATACGCTGCCACATGCGTCTCAGCGCTTTCTTTTCTTTAATGAGACCAATGATCAAGTCTGGTAGCGGCGGGCGAATTCTGTCTGAGGCGCCCACACGGGAGGATTGTTCGGCTGCTCTAGATAAGCAGCAAGTCAACTCCTTTGTCAGCCATTCGACGTCTTGGGTAGTAATCATTCTTCTAGTCGGTGTCGTCTGTTCGACTAGGTGTCTGTATTCGCTCCAGTCAGTGATATTAAAATCAAGCGGTAAGTCCATCTCCAATAGGATCGGACGGTGGTTCGATGGAAGATCAGACAGGACTGCCTGGCGTGGCGACATATTCAGCCCTGAGTAAATTATGAAGTCAAGCACATCCTGAGTCGCCGGCTCGTAATAAGTAGGTGCATCCGGCCCGGCGATCTTGTAGCCTTCATCCTCTGCGTGTTGTTGTATCCGGCGTCAGATTATCATACAGGTAACATATCTACAGCTTTTCAGTTATAATATCATACTGTTCTGAGTATAAAATAGTCACTTGAAATAAACAAACACTTCTAATTTGAAACGTCCAACCTATCGTTAAATTACCATTAGATTAACTTTTATAACTCCAAATAGGAAAGCAAAATGGCCTATCATAATAGTATTAACCGCGTGCGAACCGAAATATCGTGAAATTAATTTAGAACATTGTTTTCGACTCGACCCTTTTCAAATTTATTGTAAACTTTTACCGGCCACATACTGTACGCGTATAATATATATAAAATTATGTAGATAATGCGTTTGCCTTGTATATATACACTAGCATCCGCCCGCGACTTCGTCCGCGTGGAATAGTTACTTTAGGCTAACACTACCTTTAACTCGCGAGTTCGTTTACGTAGAAGGTGAAAATATTTTTAAACAATACGTACGTAACTCCGATTTTGAAACATTCTTCACTGGTGCTCCGCTCCTATTAGTTTTAGCGTGTTAAATAGGCTATCTAATACTGAAAGAATTTTTCAACTCAGAACCAGTAGTTCCTGAGATTAGTGCGTTCAAGCAAACAAGCTCTCCAGCTTTATAATATTAGTATAGTGTTAAATGACTACGTCCGGTACCGCTACGATACACCCCGAGAGGCGTGACTATAACGCCACCGGAACATTACTAGATCCACCGTATTAGAGATACATAATTTAGATGTCACTTAAATAACAATCTGTTATTTAATATCATCTTTGTGTGTGTTACTAAAAATATGGGAGATATGTGAGTGAATAGTAATTGCTTTGACTTCCACAGTTTGGCATATAAAAGGAAAGATACCGTCAATCTACGCGCACTTCTATGTGAACGTTGTTGTGGGGCGGAGCTCTGCTCGGATGAATAGTCACAGTATTTACAGAATGTTAATGGTTTCGCTGACCGACCGGCTGACAAATACGTGGTGTCTAACAATAGATATAGAAATTATCTATAGTAGTTAAATTCAAGATGGCGTCAGAATGTGTAAGGTGATAAGTGAAACACGGTGTGAAAATAAAGTGATTAATATGTGAAGAAATTATTTAAATTAATGAGTTCTGCCTACATATATATATACTAGCTTTTGCTTGCATCTTCGCTCGTGTTAATCTACATTTGACCTAAGGAACTGTACTATTTTTGGTTAAAGCAGTGTTGTAAGATTTTGTGTCACAGTATCACGCGATCATTATACTCAAAGGCTTCACGCCGAGGGAACGGACCTAGGCTTGAGCCGCTACCAATAGCGATACCGAATTTTTTATACGTTATATACGATTTTAGCACATGACAACTTTTTTTTAAAATGAAAACGCTCTTTACCTGGAAAGGTCTTTACTGCTTCATCGAACTACTGAGGCGAGCGCTGAAAGCACTCAGCCGATTTGGGATGTTTGGGCGACTAACTCAAGGGTGCATGGCACACTTCGGCTTGGGGCACAAGGCAACAATCTCATCTAGTGTTAAAGGATGATGTAGAAGTAGCCCGGTGAAGCTGTTAAGATCTTGCTAGGTCAATAGCGTTGTCAGTTCGAGAAAAAAAAAGATGATGTAGTCCAGGATGATAGACACACTAGACCTCGAGGGGAACTCGCTCTCAAGTACAGCTGCCTGCTGTCTAGCATGGCAGATTAAGGAAAAGTCTTTCACCGTGCAAACTCGATACTAGATGACTCTGAGCTTTAGCTATAGTAATTAGTTTGTAGGTGGTTGAGGCACGCTGAAGCTATTACTGGTTTCAGCATGAATGGGTCAGCTCGTCCGGAGTAGTACCACACCTCTCACAGAAAATCGACGTGAAATAACAGTACTTTAATTGTTGTGTTTTGTTCGGTCATTGAGAGAACCGGAGGCCCACCTCCCTTTCGCTTTCCTTCTTCCCTGTCCTCTTCCATATACAGACTGGCAAGGCATTTGCGACTCTCCTGATGTCACTAGTGTCTATGTATGATGGTGATCACTTAACATCACGAGACCCACCTGTTCGTTTGCCTCTTTTGCTTTAAAAAAAAAGTCTAAAACGGGCGAAGTTGCCGACGATAGTACGTATAAAAGAAGTTGATGAATGTATCTGAGATTGTTAAATTTTAATGTCCATGATTTAATATTTGATGGTAAAGGTTTCTTTATAATCCATTATATTACAACTCATCATTGGGTAGTATTGTAGTATATTAAGTGGCGGTTGTAAAAAAAATATGGACTGTTTAGGAAAAAATACAAGCCGTGAATCAAATACTATAGCAAAAAAATGGTGGATTTATGTGTCGCTTGGGCGGTAACACTGGACATAATGTTGTAATAGTATCTATTAGTTTGTTTAGGAATCAGTCAGGGAGTCTCAAGCTCGATGTAAGATGTAAAATATTTTTGTGGTCTTCATTTTTTCAGCAGTCAGTTTCTCGAAGTCTGATAAAAAAATGTGACTTTCCAAACGACACTTGCCTAACAATAGACAATGATTGTTGTTACTATAAGAACTCGATCGATTTTCATCTATTAACTTTGACGGACATTACTCATTTCTATTAATGTATAAATATTTTCTTGTTATCTATTAATACTTGAATTACGTCACACAGTCGGCCAATTAACATCCGTATAGGAAACATATTTGAAATAATTAATTTTAATACAACAATACGAATTTATTTCGTGTAAGCGTCGTCGTCATAAATAACAACACTGTTAAAAATTATTAGATATTTTCTTTCAGCGTTTTTAAGTCGTAGACATTTCAAATGATTCCGTATTCTACAGATAATAGAATCTACTATCGAAACATGTTATTATAGTCATAAATATATACATTATATTAATTCCGCGTTAAATTATCAAACACATATAACAATAAAATATAGTGCCACCTAGCAGCGAGTTCTAATGAAATTGATAGCATAAACCATTCTGCAGGAAACAAACACACTTAAAACTTGTAGGAAATATAATTAAAGTTAATCACTCTTATATATTGTATACTTACAATATATATTTCTGTATCCATGCTATGCTTGTGCCCCCCTACATTTTTATTATTTGTTATTTCTTAGAATTTAGTTATACCAAAATGGATATATCAATATTCTTTGATCCTATTACTTACGCACGTACTTACGTCTGCATACCAATTTTCATGAGTTGGTTGAAAGGTACAATAATTGATATCATGCCGCGTCATTTCGCGCCAAATTGTATTAATGAAAAACTTTTTTAGCTTATCTATCTCAGATATACATACCAACATCTGTTTATATATGCATACGTATATATTTATAGATTAACAATTGGATATTACCAATAATCTATCAGTTTTGATTAAAAGTAAAAATAAAGTTTAAAAAAATTCGAGTTACCCTGTTAGGGGTTGTCGCTACACAATATGGTCGATCAACGTCGGGTGTCAGTTCATTTCTATTCTTCTCAAAAGCTTTACACATGCAAATAACGCGTATTGAAATAAAATCAATATTCGGGGAGTTTTTCAATTCTCGTCAACGTGTGTACTGTGTACGAGTGAATATTGAAATTTCTTTGTCACGTATCCCAGACTGGTACTCTACCTTGCTATGATATGGACAAGACAAGATACATAAGAATAAGCAAGTACTTTTTGTTCAGAAATCAATTTATTATAGGGTTCATTTAACATTGGTCGTATTAGTTACTAAATGTTAATTATGTAAGATCAGAATATATAGAAGTTATTTCGTGATGATAGTAAATATATCCCTTTAGACATTTTCCGGGCTGGAGATCAAAGCTTAGTCTTGAGACAGACTCTACAATATACATATATACATATTGTTGGAAATAAATGAAGTGTCGGATAGTTATACTGCGACGGGCTATATAAGGTCAAGCTGTAAAGGTCTTGCCAGGCCAATAGCATAGTTAAAAAAAGGTGTTGACTCACTCTTATGGTTTTACCGATCCTCCCGATAAAATAATAGCAACCTGTCTTTCCAAACAGAACGTGTTCACTCCCACGCCCACGATACCACAGATCACGCCGCCATGGTCTGGGGGTAAATTTCGCTCCCGCACACCAGACTAGGCCCCTCTCGGCAACGGCTCAAGCCTAGGTCCATTTCCTCGGCATAGAGCACTTGAGTACGCTGCTCGCGCGATACAGTGTCACAAAACGTTCCATCACTGCTACAACATCACACACTTCACCTATACACACGTGCACGCCTTACGCTTACACGCTGTTTTTCTTTTTCAAAGAAATAAACGACAAAGAGTTCTACCCTTATTTTTCCTTATCCTATCTTATCCTATATAGTTTAGAGAAATTTATCCGACACAAAATACATATAGGAGTTGTTGAGGCACGCATGCTTGGTACACATGCATGTTTCAATAACTCATATACGTATATCTAGGTAGCTTAGGTTAGTTCAGATAGGTCGTGAATTTTGCACAAAACAGGCGACAGCACAAGCCGAGGTGTGCCGTGCACCCTTGAATTATTCGCCCAAACAACCAAAATCAGCCGAATGTCGGTCAAGCTGTAAAGACCTTTCCAGGTCAACAGCGTAATCAGTTCTAGAAAAAAAAAACTCTTATTGTGGCCGTCGTAGTATGCTGTAGTTCTCACCGAACTCGTGTGGGTCATTTAAAAAAGTGATTATTTATTAGAGTTTATTCTTAATAGTTTATATGTATTTACATGGCAAGTTTTCTCTTTTAACAATCAATAATTGTTTCTATTTGTAACATTATATATACGAATCCTTAAATCATTGTGCCATCCTTGCAATCGCTATCAACTTCCAATTTATATGGTATGCTCCCAAAGTAAGCTTTTGAAAGAAAGAAATAGTTTATTGTTGGATCAATCTTTCAATTGAATTTAACAAACAAATTATACAAAAACCAAATGAAATACATATGAATAAATAGAACAAAGACTCTAATAATTGGCAAACATATTAAGCAAATATATTGCAGAAAGCTATACTGCTGACAATACCGATTTTTTATAGGATACGTTCAGTCGCTGATATCAATGTATCGAATTAATTTTTAATATCTCTCAGCATTTGAATGAAGCGAACTATGAATATCAAATGAGATTGTAGTCAACATTAACTTTACAGAACATAAATATAATCAAGATCTCTTTCTGTAGTGCAAATCTGTTTAGACCAGATACAGGTAAACGCAATCATCTATTAATTTGATATCAATTGTTCACGACAACACTATTCGCTTAGTAATAATGTACATGGAATAGATTAAGTGACCAGAATAATCAGTTTAGGCCTGCAACTATGTATCGATATTATGAATATAACATTATGTTATAACTTAAAACGCACAATTTTTGTACGTAGAAATATAACTAGCCTCTGCCCGTGACTTTGTTCGGGTGGAATAGATATAACACTAACACTAACACGCAGCAGTTTTCAAAAGGAAAAAATATCCCGATTTTGAAACATTTATCATCTGTGCTCCGCTCTTATTGGTCTTAGCATGATTATATACAGCCTATAACCATTCTCCATGAATGAGCTATATAACACTGAAAGAATTATTCAAATCAGACTAGTAGTTCCTGAGATTACCCCCTACAACGTCACAAACTCACAAACTTAACTTCTTTATAATATTATTATTATTATTAGTATTTTAGTAAGTATTAGTATTAGTATATAGTACATAGATTATAAAACCACTGCCACGTCTGTTTGTCCGTTAGCGATAAAATTAAAAACGGATTTTCATGCGGTTAGAGGCCATTCAAGTATAATGTAAGCAGAATTTTTGTAATTTCGGAACGCCCCCTCCCCCTGGTCACCAAAAGTAAGCAATGTTCTTACCCCTTCCTTCGTGTTTACGTAAATACCTATATAACTATTTTTAAATCTTTTCTGGTTAAATAAACAAATGTTGCTGACGTAATCACCATCCAAATTCCCACAGCCCTTACGTTATCAAAAATAAGCAAATCGGTTATAACCCCCCCGCCCCACCAGTGCTTACGTAATATTTTAAGGGCCCCTTGTCACCAGGAGGTAAAATGATTAATGAGGAAAGTTTAGGTATATAATTTGTCAACAAAATATATACGAAATTTGATGTTTATATAAAGGTTTGTTTTTCAAATATAGATGGTACTTCCCTGAAAAAATGCTATTTCACAAAAGAAGCATCGGTACAGAATTCGGCGTACAATAGGATGTGTTACCTTTTATGGTAATTAGTCAAACAGTTTTGAAGCTTATCGATCTACCCGATTAGGCCTCAGTAGGGAACCCTTGAGTGCGTTGCTTGCACGATACGGTGACACAAAATATACATCACACTACACGATCACCCCCACACACGTGCACGCTTACAAATAAAAGTGGCAGGGTTTACTTTTTTTTCCCCTTATCGAACTGAAAAACTCTCAATTTTCCGATAATAAATATATGGAGGAGTTGTTGAGGCGTGTATGCTTGGTACACATATACGTTTCAACATCTCATACATATATGAATAGTTAGCTAGCTAACTATATAAAAAGACAATTTTTTACATTGTTTATTAATAATTTCGCGTCATGACACGTTACGTAGATAAAAATGTATATAATTTCTAAATTATTAATAATTTCAGTAAACAAATCTTGAAATTTATATATTGTCATTCACACTATGATTAATATGAAATTCACAAAGAGCACAATTATTTCATAGTTTTGAATTTTTACTTTTGTCAGCAGGCCTTATGACTGCCACACTTATTTATATTTGCTATACAAATAACTACTAGAGATGCCGCGTTAAGAGTTACCAGACTTAATATATCGCTTATCGATATATTCGTGACATCGATATCGATGCATATTTTTACCTGACAACCCTATTTCACTTTGGGCAGAATTGAAGCGAAATTCAAATTCCAACAAACTAATTTTACATGTAATTACTACTGAATATCTATACAAACTTTGTTAACAAACTAAATATTGTTTTAAATATTTACAACTACCTAAGCCGCGACTTTATCTGACTCTATTATTATCTTCTCTTTTTTTTCACAAAACTGGTTACATAAGCGGTTTGATCCTGTTAACATGATACGTTAAAAGCGTTACTAATGTAACCTACTAGATGTGAAACTAATGGGAATTAACGTATCTTAAATAAATATATTATCTTTAAATATATAATTCTTTTGTCCGTGTGTATGTAAGTGAACTCCTCCTAAATGGCTAGACAGATTTTTGTTTTTTTTTTTTTTTTTTTGTGAAGATACAGGTGGATTCAAGAATGGTGTATATTTACGATTGGGCCCGATAGATGGCAACGGGGCTGTTTTTTTTGTTTTTATCAGGCAGGCAGGAGAACGTCCGCCGGGCCCGCTAGAATAAAATAAGAAAGATATTCATAGTTGACTAAGTAAATAAGTAAATATCCTTTATAATAATGCAAACAAATGTTATCTATGGTCGCGTTTAACATAAAAGTAAACTTACCGTGTATTCATAAACTATAAGTTTAGAATCTACACATAAAATATTTTTAATTATTTTTAGAAATGTCTGTCTGTTTGTATGACCACGTATCACTGCTAAAGTACTGAGTTCACAATAAAACTTCAGCAATAAAATAATAAAGCATATCCTCAGGAGTAACAATTTTTTTGTTTTATTAAAATCCGTATACTCTATCAAAAGTTGTAATTTGAATGAAGACTGAAATTAAGTACGAGAGAAGAGTAGTAATTTATACTAATATTATAAACCTTGAGAGTTTTTTTGTTTAGTAGGCTGAACGCTCTCGTTGACCGAACGCAACGCAACAATGCAAGCAGTGTTATTTCACGTCGGTTTTCTGTGTAAGGGTGGTACAACCCCGGACGAGCTGACCCATTCATGCTGAAGCCAGTACTATCTGCTTAGAAATATATGTAATATTGATCTACCTTCTCCTATCCACGGTATAGTAAATCCGTAAAACCATCTTGTTCGTACATTAAAAGTATTTACTAAAAAGGAATTCCGTCTAACATAAAAACTGTATAGAATATACTGTAATCAAATCAAAAACACTTTATTCAGTTTAGGTTCTAATAAGGCACTTATGAAAGTCAAAACTATCACAAGTACTGTAATTAATAGGATTAGTTTTACTTTGTCTGTCTGTCTGTTTGCAAAGCTTAGTCTCTAAAATTATTACACGCATGTTTTTAGTGATTTGAAAGTGGCTCGAGACAAAATATAAGCTTTATTTCGTCAAAACTGGCTTGTTAAATAAATATATTTTAATTAAAAATTATAAAATTCTGCTTGGCTTAGTACAGTTTACGCGAGAGACAAAAGATGGTGATTCATTAATTTATTCCTAAATACTGGGTCTCGTGGCTATAAATTTCAATGTAAGTTTCTTTTCAAGTTAATGAACAACAACCTTTTTATTTAACACCCCAAGTTATAAAACTTCATTTTTTTCATATAAATATGTAAACGCAGTCACGGGTATAACTAGACATAACTGAAATTATAAAACAAATTCGCTACCCACGTTTGCTTGCGTAAATATTATTTCTTCTATACTGTGCAAAATATATTGACACAGTTTTGACTGTCATATAAACAATCATTCATATAAACAATCATTTCTATGTAGAACAAATGCTTATTATATTTAAAGAAAAGTAAAGAAAACTCGATGTTTTAAGTTGTAAAAATATATTTCGTCGCCTACATTGTTAATGCTGGCGAAACTTTATCCAATACATTAAAAGCGGTCCAGAAAAGTCGGTCTTTGCATGTGTATATCTTAATACTTATACAATTAGATATGCAAGTTATGTTGGGCATTAAATCTCGCTCACAATTGTAATTTATTTCATAATTGTTTTAAATAGAAAATATCCACATAATGAAGATTACGGGCAAATAAAAAATAAGTTGTTCATGTCACACTTCAAAGCTTTGGCAGACTATAAATGTCAATGCGGGTAAAACATTTATCTAAATTGCTCAGATATATATGTTACGATGTTACATTAATAAGTGTATTAGAATCACATGTATCCAAGTCGTTTCGCTAGTATTACAATAAAAAACGCTTTAACATCAACTAGTGGAACAAATAAATAAATCATCGGACGAAATATACCCCGCGAAGGAAATTTTCCGGAATTTTGCTACGAAACTCCATTAGTTACTGAGATAACTTTCTGTCGGCCTATCTATAGCTTTATATACAGTTTTCATTGAGATCGAGTCTGTCGGCTGAGGTTATAAAAATAAAACTAACAAGATTTGGATTCGCTTTCTGTAGTTAGCCTGAAGGCTTCAGATGCCGTTCATATGCTCGATTGGGGTAAAAATAATATCATTTAAAGCTTATTGTACACTGGAGAGGGAGCGTCTAACACGTATACTGGCAACGTACTTTTTTTTTTTTTTCGAAATGTCTACGCTATTGACCCAGCAAGATCTTAACAGCTTCACCGGACTACTACTGGCGACTTACTATGTCTTGTATATAAAGTAGAATGACCTTTAATGTCAAATCCAAATACATATTAGTCAAACTAGATATTAAAATGGTCATTTTTCTTTATAGACACCCTAGTGAGTAGCAAAATTTCATTAACGATGTTTTGCCAAAACTTAGTTGTGACTTATATATCTCTAAATTTGCAAGTTGGGTGCTGATGGTTAAAAGTTTCAGTTATAGCTTTACTCTTGTGGAATACGTAATTAAAATGGAATGAACATCCTCAATATTTTTAGAATAAATATTGATATATAAAACAGGACGACATAATGGAATTAAATCAAAGAGATGACAGGGACGTTTGCTGATGCTGTTATTTCTTGACTGCACTGTGTTTGTTTTCAAGTAAAGTGATGTTCTGTTGTCGTGTGTATCTGTTCATATATATAAAGAAATACCACTCAACCCGCCTAAATAAAATTTTGTTTCATAAAAGTAATTGCAAATAGTTAGTATCCTCGTGTTAAGCCTGGGCGAGGAGTTAATAAATAATAAAATAAAATAAACATCGGTCTAGGCTAACGTTCTACGTCAAACGATGTTGCTAAACTAGTAAGAAAGTAATTGGAAATTCAATTTGAAATGTAGGCGAGCCGGCCGTCCTCACCGTACGCTCTTATCTTACGTGGCTTTTGTGTTTGACGCAGGGGCTCTGACCGGGTCTGGCAAGATACAGCTGGATAATGACTCAAAGGGTTGCTCTGGTATGCGGTTTGAAATTGTCATTAAATTCAAACAATTTCACAGGCAGCGTGATCACTAAATATAAATTAAATTACACTTATAAGCTAGTCTCAGAATCCAATATATAACCTCATAACCTACAGCCTCACTCAATAAATGAGCTATCTGACAGTGAAAGAATTTTTCAAATCGAACCAGTTGTTTTTGAGATTGGCGCGTTCACCCAAACAAACAAACCCTCCAGCTTTATAATATTAATATAGATAAATATTGAAAACTGTATTATATAAATATTGCAGACTAGCTGTTACTCCCAGCTTCGCGCGTGTTAATGTTAATTTAACATACCACTCGCGGATTGTACTTTTTGTGCATAAAGGTATACTATACCCTATGTCCTTTTTTCATATTCCTGACTATGTGCGCAAAATTCTGTGATGATCAGTCGAGTAATTAAGCGTAATAAAGAAACAAACTCACATTTACATTAATAGTATTTGTTAAAGAGATTTCGGTTTACTGAGTTATTATATCAGTTTTCTTTATTTGGCTTTACGATTCGCAGACTAACTTATACTGTACCGCCGTAGATTATATATCAACTACATTTAGAGAAAAGTGTATTGAATACCACCTATAAAACAAAAAGTGAGATGATTGAGAATATTTAAATTTCAGAGTTTGTTAATTGAAGTTATTACCATTAGTATCGTTTTCATATCTATTAGTGCTCAGAGCCATAATTATATACCTTTTTATGAAGTCTATAAATCAATCGAACGTATAATGAGCTGCAAAATAACAATATTACATATACACAGGCCCCTTTACTACGCGTAGTGAGACGCAAGCCGCGCAAGCGCATTACGACTGGTCATGCTTGTGTAGAATATAATGACCCGAGATTATAAATTTATCTCTTGCCAGATATATCACAAAAAGCACCTAAAGAAATTTGCACTTTAAAAAAAACTTCTATGGAATAACGATATATATATTAATAAAAAAGCGCGGTCCATATAACTGGAGAAAAGATAAAGTGCCACGTCACGCGTGTTCCCAACTCGACAATCATTGCGGTAAGTTACTCTGTAGTTTGATTAGCCTCCAATAAGAACTTAGTTAATTGGACTTCTTCCAAAACTACTCGGTGTCCTATATCGGCACGCAAGGTTATTGATTTCTTTGTCCCTAAAACTGATATTTTTACACGCACGCTGAGTGCGAAAATTATTTCGTTGTCACGCACGCTCTGTATGTTATCACGTCGCTGGCAAATTGAAGTGTTTTACGTGATAATGTATGATTTATTTAGATAAAGCTATCTTTAATTCTCTCGAAAACTTTTCGATTGGATTCTAACCATAATTTGATTCCTTTAAATTGAACTGTAAATCGTATTCTAGCTGAATCCTTTTCTAAGGTCGCTAGAATATTTTTAATTATTATTCAAGATAATTAATGGTATTTTGGCAGTCATATACTACTAACATAGAAATAAACTCGATTATCTGAGTCTGCTGATCAATATCACTAGATACAGCCTATAAGTTAAGATGAGAACGACGATGAATTTCGTTCATCACATGCTAGCTGACCCCCGAGGATTTCCAAACACAAAAACTCTTAAAGAAGTCTAGAACCCAATTACAGCGACACCTATTGGGTCCAATTGGGAATCTGAACTATCTAGAAACCCACTCATATGTATACCAAGTAAGTATGCTAATTTTTTTCTTAAATAAACCTAGAACACAGCCTACCAAGTCCAATGGAAATAAAGACTATCCTATATATATTGGCGAGAAATGTCTTGCCAGTATCCCCTGGGTTGCTCCTGTACCCCTCACCCTCCCTACCCCGCCTACGAGAACGCAATAATTTTACCGGCTTATAGTTTTTATTCACATTATCTTCCGACCAAATCCATCATTTAACTTCCTGCAAAAGTAGATATTTTCTTCGTGGAATTTCCATTCTGATTTTTATCTATTTATAAGAATTTGTAGAGTAAACGTGAAACCTTTATCCAAACTTAATCTTGTATAATTTAAAAAACAATACCGTCTCTTTGCGATATTAAAATTACATATATTGTGTCCAAGACGTTTTTGTAAAGCTAAAAATAATAAATATTTTTGCTATAAATTTTATTCATTTATTTGAAACTGGTCAAGTAGCCCACGCCGTAATGTATTTTTGTGGATTTTTATTTTATTTATTGTGATTAATTAATTAAAGAGTATATTTACTAAAATAAAAAGTAGTATATAGTTCTCAGGTATAATATACCTTTATAACAGTGCCAAATTTTTCTAAATCGGATCAGTAATACTGGATATTACCCGAACACCAAAACTCACATACTTTACTTTTTTTATTTTTCTCGAAATGACTACGCTATTGACCCATCAAGGTCTTAACAGCATCACCGGATTACTAAGGCGAGCACTTAAGGCACTCAGCCGATTTTATTATGGCAAGCAGCTCAAGGGTGCACGGCACACCTCGGCTTGGCTGTTGCATGTTGCATGCAAAATCGCGACCTATCTTAGCTAGCCTAGCTAACTATTCATATATGTATGAGTTGTTGAAACGTATATGTGTACCAAGCATACACGCCTCAACAACTCTTCCATATATTTATTATCGGAAAATTGAAAGTTTTTCAGTTCGATAAGGGAAAAAAGTAAACCCTTCCACTTTCATGTGTAAGCGTGTAGGCGTGCACGTATGTGGGGGTGATCGTGTAGTGTTGTAGCGGTGATGTATATTTGTGTGTCACCGTATCGCGCAAGCAACGCACTCAAGGGCTCCCAACCGAGGGATCGAACCTAGGCTTGAGCCGCTGCCGTGGGAGGCCTAATCGGGTACACATACTTTACAATATATAGAATACTCTTTATAATATTAATATTGCTATATCACTATTTAACTGAATACCCCTGAGCAGCTAACGTCTGTATAAGCCGAAGTCAGCGTTGTAAAACGAAGAAAACCATTATTTTTAAATATTAATTTCTAATTTAGTAAGAATGTAATATTAATATTGAAAACTGAATAGGTCTTTTGGAAATCATATAATGAATATGATTAAACCGATTGAATATTATTTACTAAGTAATATAATAAACAGAAACCAAAAAGAAAGCCAAGCAAAGCTTCATAAGACCACATAAGGCTTAAAAAGTGCTCATTTAGTACAGTGAAATAAGTTAAAAAAAACGCCACCATCCTCAATTCATAATAGTATTTCTAACTGACCCTGATTCTAAGTGAACGGGAAGTTGCATCGAGTATGACTTTTTAAATCAAAGAAGACTCAAATCTGTTCGTACAAATCAAGAGAATACCCATTACATAACAACGGAAGCTCTCAAGATATTTATTATATTCTGTGGAGTTTGTAGAAATTATTGAAAGAGATGAGAGAGTGAACAGAAGATATCTGCAGATACGAACTTTGTTTAAACAGATTTATGTAGAGTATATTATTGAAATATTTGTAATAAAAAAATATTTGGAATCGGTGTAGAAGCATATGGAAGAAAGCGAAATATATGACACTTCCTTCTGTATCAATTCTCCAGTAGATGCGTAGCATGAGTATTGTCAGATATATAAGGGAAGGAAGGTGTAGGAAAGTTTATCGATTTCAATCGAGAGCTCTATATCCAGACTAGATTAGTAGGTAGTCAAGTTGTACAATCGACTTTCGTTTTTAAAATTCTAAGCATTAAGAAAATTAGGTAGGCTTAGACAAAATTTGCATAAAGTAGGAATGTTGCGTTGGGTGATTACGCGTTGCTCCTATAACGTACTAACGTAGATATTTACAGTTCGGTCATATTCGGTAATACTCGGATATCATCGGTAGGCTAACCCAACATCAACTCCTGATTCCCTGAGCCGTACTACATATCTCGCATGGATTCTTAACATCTCATCTAGTGTACTTCTTGATCTATAGTATATATTGCTGTATGCTGTTGTATTGTATAATTGCTTCGCTCATAACAGTCATATTTTAATGTTAGATATCTTTTTTTATATCATCGGAAGCAAAACAGGTGGGTCACCTGATGTTAAGTGATCACCACCGTCCATACACACCAGTAAACCAGAGGAGTCGCAAGTGCGTTGCCAACCTGTGTTGATAGGAAAAGAGAGAGGGGAGGAGAAGAGAGGGAAGGAAGAGAGAGGGAGATAGGTCTCCGGTGCTCTCACTGACCGAACGAAATGCAACAATGCAAGTACTGTTACTTCACGTCGGTTTTGTGTGAGAGGGTGGTACTACCCCGGATGAGCCGACACCTGACACCAGTTATAGCTGCAGCGTTGCTCTACCACCTACACTCGTACACACTCAGTCAGTCAGTCAGTCACACCCACATATATTACAATATCCATTAACAAATAGGGACAGTATTTTTGTTTTATTCTAATAACCCCTCGTTATAAATATAGAATATTCTGGTATGCAATATTATAAATATTAGGATCGTCTTCAAAAAGATATTAAATTCGAATTAACAATACTGCATAAAACATGAAATCCTAATTGATAACATAAATGCCCATATAAGTTCTATTGTATATTTGTGACACTTTGACGACTTACGTTCTAAACAGATTTTCATTACATTGTCCAAAGAAACAAAGAAGAACATAAGTTTCACCTTGAAAAAAGTTATTACTGAAAAATTGGTAAATATATTGCGAGCGTAATTATGGGCAAATGCTAGCTTTTTATATTCTCTGGCAAATAAACGATTGAACATTCTTATATATACTCGTAAATGCCTTCTTCGTATAATTCTATTGCACACTAATAGAAATAAATTTCTTTAGTTGAATTATAATTTTAAGCGTTGAATTATCTTAGTCACTAGTAAAGGTTGTTCTTATATTTAATTCAATTTACAATGTTAAATTGCGTACAAAAGCCTTAAAGGCAAGTTAGGAATGTACTAATACCACTTGTACTAGTATTTATTTGTCCTTATACCTTGTAACATTGTCGCTAGAGAGGTTCTCTTAAAACCAAGTAACCGCACGTTTAATTTATACTCGAGACAAACAGTTCCATTCGTTTGTTCTGTCTCAATTAGGGCTGACACTTTGATTTTTGGAAGGATACATTATTTATTACTATACAGTAGGTTCACTCTGTCGTGTCTTACAAATGACACAATTTACCACAGGTTTAACTTTTCAAATTTTAATTATCGTCAACGTAAACAGGTATGTTAAAAAAACCATATTCGTGGCTTAGAGCATATTACCAACATGACGAAAGCATTCAAAGCTTGACGTTTTATATTATTTATATACAGTGGTCACCGTTATACACGGTGGTCAGGCCTCTAACATACCGTCCATCCCCGGTATCCCACGCCGCGATACACGGCTTGCCCGCACTATTACTTCGTTTTTCTGCTTTGTGACCTACACTTTACATGGTAACTCTTACGCGCCACCACCCTTCTGTCCCATTATATTGTTAATTCTGACTATATTTCTTTAGAAACAACAATGTTGGAAGAAAATAGAAAAAACAAATATGCCCACTAATTGGTACAAAGGCGTTAGATTGTCTATACTAGCCATAATAAATGGGTAATAAAATTAAAAAAATAAACATTATACTAATATGAATAATACAATATGAAGAATAAAATATGAATAATACAATATCAATGTAATTATTATAAATTTAGTATAAATGGTAACACTGCATGTAACTTTAAGGTATACCAGGTGAAAGGTTAGACACTCGCAGTATTCTAGGATATTATACTTCATGGTCACATTTAACACATAAGATGATAATTCAAAACAAATACTAACAAACAACAAAGATAACTTTAGGTAAAGTTTGTTCTAAGAATTTCAGATGTATGTAATAACTTAAATAAACCTAGATTGAATAACCGGAGATAAAAACTGCGGAAGGCTATCTGGACTTTCGATAATAAAGCGGAAAATAAACTTCTTTTTGTTCAAACTCAGAAAAAATATCCTATCCTATGTTAGTTGGTTGCATTGACTTTCACTTCACCCGACGTTTATTGACACTGTGTTTTAACCTATACGCTTAGAGGATTGAGTATAATTGTATGTTTCTAAATAATTAGTTCAAATATTAAGCACTATTTTTTGATGTGAAACATCTGTAGGCGCACCCTAAACTTAAATTGGCCATGGCGACGTTTGTGGTGATTACACACAAGCTTTGCACTATTAACGACCCTATCTGTGAAGCATAAGATTCAAATTATTTTTCTAAACTATTATAATGAAGAGGAAACGTAGTATTTGTCTATGTTAGTAACGAATAAACTCAAACTACTGGACGGATTTCGATAATTCGTTTACCATTAGAATGCTACATTATACCTTAGTAACATAGGCTATAATTAAAAAAAAAATAGGGATCTCAACTAAAATTTCAATAATGTAATCCAAGGTATGAAAAAATTGGCTTAAAATGTATTTCATCGCATGCGCCCCGATAACTATGAATGATAGAACAAAAATATGTTCTACAATATTAAAGAACATATTATTATCTATAAAAAACCACGGTACCATATGTCTAGCTATTGTGATTATGTCACTATAACTACATTTTTGAAAGAAATCTTAATAAAAACTATACCATGCGTAAAAGACTATGTTATTCATGTCTATATATTAATCCATATCCCAATAAATTATTTTTACAGTAAGACTGTTTCAGTACCTGTGGATAACTTTTTGAATTATTAAAATCGGCCATTACATTCAAAAGATATTGCAAGTTTTAAAATGTCAATCTAAACGAAATACGCGGGCACACCAAACGCAAACTTTGGACTATTAACGAAATTCTCAAAAATATTTGCAACCCTATTTGTATAGCCGTAAGATTCAAATTGTTTCTATTTAATATTCTGTGACGTAACAAATATGCGAGAGAGACGCGTAGATAGAAATGTTTTGTCGTCAACGTCCACCGGTTCATACTCGATCACCGAAGTTAAGCAATGTCGGGCGCGGTCAGTGCTTGGATGGGTGACCGCCTGGAGATATTGCGTGACGTTAACTTTTTGCTGGTCAAATTAATCTTCAGTATTTTTTTAATGTATAGGTATATGTATTTTTAAATTAAGTGTAATATAATATTTTTATAATAGTATGGAATTTGATTTTTGGTGTGCAATATCTATAGGGGCACCCTAAACTTAATTTTGCCATGGCGACGTTTGTGATTAAACACAAACTTCGAACCATTAACAAAATACTCAAAAACATTTGTAACCCTATTCGTAATGACATAAGATTCAAATTATTTTTCTAAAGTAATAATATAAAGAGGAAGCCTAGTATTTTTGTATGTTTGTTACGAATAAACTTAAACTACTGGCGGGATTTAGATAATTCGTTCACCATTAGAATGCTATATTATACCTGAGTAGCATAACTATGAATGATAGAACAAAAATATGTTCTACAATAGTAAAGAAAAAATTACTGGATAGATTTCGATTATATGTCTTTATTTTTACTCCATAGACACTTGGCTTATATTTATACATAAACCATATCCTCGAGAGTAATTTAGTTTTTGTTTCATTAAAATCGGTCCACTCTATAAAGAAATCAATTATCTTTGATATTATTACCATCATAACCAATAATATTAACATAACAATGGATTTCATAATTAGATAATAAGAATGAGCTTAGCAGTCAAATATAGCTTATATAGGCCGTAGATGGCGCTAAATTTAAGTATTTTGAAGGATTAAAAGTTGTACATTAAATATATAATATTAACACTACATATGCGAGTTTTTATGTGAAGCATTTATAGGGGGAGGGGGATTGTTGTCGTGGCGACGCAAAACACGAATAATGCACTATTAACGAAATACTCAAAAACATTTGCAACTCTATCTTTTGGCCACTTGTTCCTGTGGCTTAGCGCCCTTTAATAAATGTCGCCAAAAACACCGCGCCAGCGCGACGACTGGATGATATTTGTATTTTGTATTTAATAAAAATGAATATTTATGTAATAAAATAAATAAACAGTCATTATTTTATGGAACTTATTTTGAAATTTTTTTAGCTTTATCTTTTCGTTATGCCATAATCGATTCCTGTTATAATCTGTTCTTTTAACTTATACAATTTCGATGTTTCACATCTGTCAGGTGTCCCGTGACGGCTCATTTTTTTTGAATTGATTTACAACGAGAATCGAGTGCAGAGTGTCCTCCATAAATATTGCTACCGTCTAAACATTCACCTGACATATAAGGAAGTTTAGGGGGCCATACTACGATTTTTTGTAGATTGTTATATTATTTTACTTCTCGATCAGTGTCAGTAATTAGTAAATAAAGAGAGATTTAAAATTAAACCTTGAGGTTCAAATAAATTATAGTAGTATATTCGGTTTAAAACAAAAACTGTATTGTTGTCATATCTGGTAACGTTACTCAGTGAAATCTGTTCAAACAACTGTATGGAACAGAAACATAAATACAATCTGTCTGTTCCCTTTGTCGCAGACAAGATAAAACAATTGTTTCAAACTTTTAAAATTGTGTTTTTCCTGATATTCTGTAAAGCGGGGTCCGGATTACACCGAGTAAGTCCTTTTCATAATAAACATTGAGTTTTTAAAACATTTCAATGTAAAAGTAACTTTACTTCAACGGGGAATATTAATCAATTCTCTTAGGTTTTCATTCTATTTAAAATTTTGTTTCTCATTGGAAGAAAACAATTAAAATAATCTGAAATAGTTATAACATGTATGTATTATAAATGCACAGTGAAAAAGTAACCAAATTCTTACTCAGGGCCTAAATTACCTGTATACAAAATTTAATTGCTATCTGTTGAAATATTTAGCAGTAAAAGATATATTAATAAACCATAAAACATTATTTTTATATTAAACACATAATCATTACATATTGTAAAACAAAGTCCCCTGCCACGTGTCTGTCTATTCGCGATAACCTCAAAATTTACTAAACGGATTATCAGCGGTTTTCATCTTAGATAAAGTGATTAATGCAGAAATTTTTGGTATATAATTTATCAAGGTGTTTATTATGAGGACGTGACAACGTCCGCCAGGCCCGCTAGTATTATACCATTCTAGGATAATGTCAAAACAAATACTAATAGACAACAAAGATAATCTTATGTAAAGTTTATCATAAGAATTTCAGAAGTATACATAATAACTTAAATAAACCTAGGTTGAATGACCGGTGATAAAGCTTGTTAGCGGCGACCATTAGTTAATATTTTTCGACAATAAAACGGAAAATAAACTCTTTTGTTTGTTGAAATTTCAAGGATGAATCAGTCGAGTATATACAAATTCTGGCACAAATGCAATACGCCTCGTGTAGGTCAAGGTAGGTAGGTCAAATTTTGTTATAATCGCCCAACGTACTAAGTTGTTCTGCTTTTGCTTATTCATATATAAGTGACGCGATTAGACAGGTAGCTGGGGTTATACTAGATTACTGAAAGATATTAAATCTGGCGATAAATCAAACCAATTCAGGTCTGTCAAGAAACTCGTTTAGCGCCGGACGTCACGTCGCAATGTAACGTTTTCTAGTTTCATTTACATCTGTTGGTCTCGATGGATTGGATTTTAAAATGGAAACTAATTCTCGAAAGTGTATCAGGACTGTCGATTTGATAATAATATATCTTTAGCGGCAATTATTCTTAGTGCAATCCAAAAATACGTGTATGACTCGTTTGTACAATGATCCATTATTAAACATATTTGACCATCGCTCTTTAGAATTCACATTTAAACATGTATTATATCCATGATTATTTAAACAACATACAGTAATTTATATTTCAATATTCTTCATTATGTTCGCCATCTTGTTTACTTATACAAGGGTTGATTTTAAGTTTTTTAGAAAATTTCATTGCCACGTTTTTATTTTTGTTAATTTTTTTTGTGCTTATCAATATACATAATTTCATTTTTTTTTTCACAAATTAATAGTGTAAGTTGTATCAATTTGATAAAGTATTCAGCATATTACGATCCTTCTTATTATTGTTATTATATTATCGATCGGACTGTTGACTGTTCCGTTGCCCACAATTGTTCATAAATAAATAATAGTACATGAGTACAAAATTAAGCAACGAGAATATTAATTAATGTATCCTAATAATACCGCAAATAAATTTATGAAGATTAGTAGAAACTTTTGTTACCCTTTCACCCAAAAACTACCAACAGAATTGTGATGAAACCTTACAGTAATATAACTCCCAGATCGAAATAACACATACTGTATACAGTAACTTATAAGTTATAAACATGTCATTTAAATTGACCAATATACAACGATAAGTCTTAAGTAAATGGGAAAGAATTCTACCATGCGGGAGCCTACACGGTTTTCATAAAACGTTCGATGTACAATAAGATAGTGTCTGGTATATTCATTTTTATCATCTGACTACTGACAACTCCTGATCAGCAATACAATTTATAAACATAGCGAAGTCACGGGCGACTTGTATGACTAACTATGAATAATAAATATTTATAATATTGGTGCCAATATAAATACTCATTACAAAGCAGTTCCTTTATTATATGAATTTGAATTACTATTGATAGAATGAGAAACCTGGAACTAAAATACATTTAATGTAGTTCAAAGAATAAATTACTATCATTTCGACTATTGAATTCAGATCTTGCTGAGGTACATAGTTTACAGTACTAATATTTTATCTGCGATTACTAACTTATCGTCGATGCGACTTCATTAGTTTATTATATGCATGTGGAGTCATAATTTTCTTCCAAAATAAGTAACCTAAATTACACCTCATAATATCTGCTATCTGTCAGTGAAAGCCTCGTTAAGGTTATTCTAACCGTTTCAGATATTGGACAAAACAAACAGACAAAGAAAAATACAAAAAGAAAATATTTTTTTATAAGTACCGTGTACACATCCGTTTTCTAAACAGCTGTTAAATTTAAAATTATAAACAGTCACTTCCAAATTTATTTTTTTTCCATAGATTTGACACTAAATTAAAGAGTGGGTTGAATATTTTTTTTAATGGAAATACAACACTAACTATAAAATCTATTGACCAGCGATAGATTTACAATATAACGACAGTTGCCGCTGGCATACAATCGGTCTGTAGTCCGGTGAAGCTGTTAAGACCTTGCTAGGTAAATAGCGTAGTTAGTTCGAAGAAAAAAAACATACAACCTTGCAAACTTCTTGGTAAGCGACCAGTGGACATAGCCGATGTCAAAAAGTGATATAACACAAGGAAGACACTGTGACTGGCTTCATTGTCATGGACTATAAATAAGAATAACATAAAGATGGACAGCCCTTGTGAAAGTAAAATCCGAAGCTGAACAAATTCGAATCTTATTTCTTATCTTTTTCCATTGAAAGTGCTCCTTTTATAGCGAATGTAAGGAACTGTGAGAACAGATAATGCAAATTTCAAGGAAGCGTAACGGCTGCATAAAGTATCTAATGGGTCTGCAGAAAGCGAAAGAAAATTTATACATGGACATTAGAAATGACAAATCTTTAAATATAATAATCCAGTGTTTTAGTGTTGGTCCGCGAATAACTCCAAAACTAATCAAACAATCGTCATGAAAGTTAGCATTTATATATAATTTGGTTCAACTTCAAATATGAGTAACTGACCTATCTAATCGAATCCGGACAGAGTAAAGGCAAGAGCGGGCGCGGGTACGGACGCTGCCGGTATACGAGATGTATACTATGATACTATAATGATAGGAGGAGGTCGAGGGCGGGAGGAGGCGGCGGGCGCCCTAGACGGTGAAACCTCTCTAGCGTTTCTTTATTTTTTGCAAAATAATCAATAATTGAATTTTATTTTTTATTTTGGAAAATATTTATATTTTAGTAATTAATCATAATCAATGTAATTGAAATCTGCTACAATGCGATAATATGGCGTGCATTGCTTAAAGGCTTTGAAACAAGGGAATAGAATCAGTGGCAAAAATATTTAATTACTTTTTTATTTTATTTTTAACTTTACAAAAGAGTCCACTTATAAAGTGAAGATTATAAAGCACACTACCTCTTTGTCCGCTTGCATGCATATAGTATGAAAAACGTTAAGCTGATTCACATATTAGTTGTTCTTAACTAACTAGGATTTAATATATACTAACTATTCGCCCGAATTTTTCCGTGTGATATTTTATACAAAACAACATTGATTAATAAAGACATCTGAATGCATTAAATCCATTTATTTATGTACTTTTCACTCGTACTAAGTCGCGTCGTATTTTAAAAAAAGCAGACTAAATGTTACTCAAAGATATACTTAATGATTGGATGAGGTTTTATAATAAACGTAGTATATTTTAGCAGTGGTGCGTATCCAAACAGGTAGACAAGAGACATTTCTAACAACTATTGAAATGTATTTTATTATCTAGGAAAGACGCAACATTTAATAGTCTAAAAAATACATGTACAGGTTCAAGGTTTACATTCTTATTACATGTATAAATTTCTGAATGAAGTTGTTACATTATTAGGAATCAGTGAAAATATTAAATTTAAAGTAACTCTAATAACGTGCAATAGATGGCGCGATGACAGGAATGAACGAGCTATCGTTGCGTTTAGAACATTTTAACTATACCCGAGCCATGTCCCTCTTTCAGTGTACTGTGATCAATCCACCGTATATTTCCACAACAGTCGAATTTTTGAAAGCCTGTCGTATTTTGTAAAATACCATACAGGTTACAGAAGAAATTATAGAGAGTAGTAGTCCGATGAAGCTGTAAAGGCCGATAGCATAGAGAGTAGGAAAAAAAAATTGCTTACACACTGTATAGATTCGTAATTATCTGATTTCGTTCGTAATTCATTGATTTCAATATACTATTGAGCTTTTTTTTTGAAGTGTGTACAAATAACGTAGATTACTCAACGTATAGTATTAGTGACTTAAATATGACGGTTAGATAAGAAAAAATGTAGCGGCTTCGACTCTTATAAAGCTATATGTTTATATATTAAAATTAAAGTCGGAACGGAACAGAAACAAATAATTAAAATATTACAATTATACAACTAAAATAATATTTGATATATTTAATCCTCCAATGTTCATTTATCTAAGATATTCGCAGCCTTTATTATATCCGTATGGTTATTTTTTTATTTAAAACTTTATACTGTTTGACGCACACAACATTGATACCAAGATTAATCAATGCATCTATATAAATATTGGATTAGTTCTCGTCTATTAACAGACCGAGATAATTTCCTTCATAGATATCAAACGACATAGCCCGGAAACACAAGTAAAGGCTGTGAAATTGTAAGGTAGTGGTTATGTCGTCCCAATTATAGGAAGACACGCATGTCACTCAATTCAGGGCAGACTAGTGAACTTTCCTAATACACGCTGTATTGTCACGACCCACAATGTCAAAGGAAGAATTAATGAGATTGATAAATCGTTAATGAACGATATAATTTTGAATTAACAATATTTTATGCAATCATTGTACTTAGTTATTAGTGAGTTTTGTTTGAATTAAACTAGTAGTCTGGAATGGAACCAGCTAACAAGCTGAAAGGGATTATCTGCAGATCGCGGAATTGCGGTCGAGAAGGAAAATGTAAAATAATTAATTGCACTATTAAATAAAACACAATTCTATTAAAAATTAATGAATTCAAAATAATTAAAATTTGAATAAGTTAGTCACAATATTTCGTGTTATTCCAATAATTAGTGCATCTTTATTACACTCCGACGTCACGTGCTAAATACAATAAGTGCCTGGGCGACCGAGCCAAGCTCGGTTCTTAAAAAACATTTTTAAATTAAAATAAGCAGTTAGGCTTTCCTTATAAAATTATAAAAAATATAAATTATAAAATTATAAAGAAAAAAATTAAAACGATATCTCTTCTGCTATCACTCGGATTCGAACTGGGGTTATACGGATTTTCGAAACAACAAATTTCCATATGAGCTATTTTGGTTTCGACAGCGGCAGCAAAATTTACCTTTATATTCTAGCTATATATTTTCATTGCCTGAAAACTCAGTTAAAAAAGTTTTCTATAAATAAAATCTAGCTTGATCGATTTGTTGTCCCCGAAACTACCTACATACTAAATTTCAGGGAAATAGATGACGCGGTTTCCTAGATCCTGAATATACAACAATATAAAAATATACAAGAATTGCTCGTTTAAAGGTATTAGATAGATAGATTAGATATATAAAAAACAGTAACTGGAAAAACTAGTCTGTGAGCATCAATCTGAATATAAATTTGTAACGGTGAGAAAATTCTTATAATCCAAAGGATAATTCTAAAAATATTATCTCCTACAAATATACACTTTTATTTATTGACTAGTTGTGCACGCAACTTCGTACACGTAGAACCTGATGTACAAATGACTAATAAAGTCACCTGGATGCATTAAATACTAGCGTCTGCCCGCGACTTCGTTCGCGTGGAATAGATACTTTGGGGTAACGTTAACACGCAGCGGAAGCTCTCTAGAGGAAAAAAAATACCCGATTTTTAAACATTCTTCGTTCCTACTCCGCTCCTATTGCCCTCAGCGTAACGATATATAGCCTATAATTATTCTCGATAAGTAAGCTATAAATAGTATAACATTGAAAGAATTATTCAAATTGGATCAATTGTTCCTGAGATTACCCCCTACAACTTCACTAATTCACAAACTTTGCCTCTTTATAATATTAGTATGGATTATTATTATCTACTTTAGGTGGCGTTGTCATTAAAATGAATTATTAATAATTATTTGTACCACGGGACTTCGTATCTCTACATATATATGTCTTCTGTACGTATGTCACTAAACTCCTAAACGGCTAGACTGATTTGGATGAAATTAAGTGTGCGTGTTCCAGTGGATCTGAGAATGGTTTAGATTCACGGTAGTTGGCACTGCGGTAGCGTTCTAGGTTTTTATTATTACCAAAGCAGGAAAACGTCCTCCCGATCCACTAGTAGTTATATAGTTTGATGAGCATCCATATATATGTATATATGATTTGTTATATATAAGCCAAAGAAGCTTTACTTTCTCTGCGTGTACACATTGTTATACATTTGACATGTAATGACATGCTAGTAAGAATAACCGACCGTTTTGCACTTGCGTGGCTAGCGTCAGACTAACGACGTGTAGATTCCGACCTGGGGGCCTAACCAAGTTGCTTATCGACAATCGTTAACGCTAATAGAAAACGGAAAAATGTATGGAGATGACATATACGAACGCTATATCACGTGATCAAAGCGAATAAAATAGAAAAGTGCTAACCAAGTTTACAAACAATCTATCTCTTGAAAAAATGGAATAGAACGCGAGCGATTCTCTTACGCCGATAGCTAAGTGCCATACATTTCCTAACCAAGTCGCACTTTTGACGATCGCTAGAGATAAGACATCGACCGTTTAAATGGCTAACTGAGCGACTTCCAAACCCGGTAGAAAGCGCTTAAAACATGGCGGCGCCTTTACAATCAGCTGTGTGCTAGAGATCGGTGTGTTGTTTGAAATTCGTATAAATTATTAAATCTTTTGGAATGCATTCTTTGAATATATTGTAGTGCGCTTAGAACGAAAAGTGTTGTTGAAACGATATAGGTAAAATAATATTTATATATCTATACATATAAAAATGAAGTGTCTGTATGTAACATCAAAGTTTAAAAAAATCATTGAACCAAATTCGATCAGATTTTATACGACCTTGAAGTCCTTGTTGAGGCCTCGCTATATCGCCGTGGCTAAAACATAAAAAAAATACTACGTGACGACACAATAAGGGACTATTTATTAAACAAAGGGCCCCATACAAATGTTTACTTTAAAGTACTTAGTTCTAGTTGTATGAAGTCATTGTTTATGTTTCAATTGTTTTAGTAAAAGAGATTCAAATTAATAAGGTATAGTAATTATGTGAGATTATTAATATCTTACGTACCTATCCATGAATTCTAATAGGGCTGCATACTGTTCTGGGCTTGCACGAGATCTTGAATCCATTATTAAAAATAACTTAAAAAGTTCATGAAAACACACATTAAAAAAGATTACACTTATTTATAAATTATCTAACTATACACTGTGAGTCACAGTAAGATAAGATCTATTAACTTTAGAAAGCACAAATAAAAGTTTTAAAATTAATAAAAACACGATTGTGTACTCCAACTGCTTAGAGGATATTGTACGTATTTCGCGCGATTTTGTTTACATTACCAACTGACGTTTGTGTGATCGCTCACCATAGACTAAAAACAGTTTTTTATCCATCGGCATTGTAGTTTGAGCGATCGGCATGAATGTGTCATCTTGGCTACCAAACTATCTCTTTCTACTAGCGCTACCTTTTAAGCGATAGCGATTTTAGATAGAGAATAGATTCGAAGCGTTTGCAACTTGGTTAGGCCCCCTGTTTATTATCCTTATACACCTGTTCTATACTTTATTTATGTCTTGTATTAAGACTGAGTATAATCATTGATTACCCTATAAATTGTATATAAATGTGTATTAGTATTATTGCACCGAGTCCTAGTAGATGTGAAAACCAGATTAACGTTAATAATTTCAATTGGTATAAACATTATGAAGTTGAAAATAGTTTATAAATGCATATAGCAATCGAAATAATATTATGTTAGTTTTTGCGTTTGTATTTTGACATATTAAAACGCGTTCATGCTTAAAGTCCATAAATATACGAGGATTGGAAACACGCGGCGGTTACGTCTCTAGAGGAGTAGAGAGCGACCGTATTTCGAAGCACTTAAAATGTTGAGGTTTTCATTTAGCCCTCTTTGAAATAATGTAAATATGAAAAATATTTAACCGCAGTAATATTTTACTAAAGAATTTTTAATACACAAACTTAACGTTACGGGACGATATGATTAAAGTAGTAGATTTTGTAGGTGGTAGAGGCACACTGAAGCTATTACTGGCTTCAGCACGAATGGATCGGCTCTCCCGGGGTATTACCACCCTCTCACAGAAATCCGACGTGAAGTAACAGTGAGAGCGCTGGAAAACCACTACAAAGATTCCTCCCCTTTTCCACTCCTAAACACAGGCTGGCAACACACTTGCGATTTCTCTAACGTTGCTAATGCCTATAGACGGTGGTGATCACTTAAAATCAGGTAACACAATTCATCGTTTGCCTCCTATGCTATAAAAAAATAAACTAGTAGTACAATGTCCAGAACAGCATCCAAAAAACGATTGAGTATTTATCAACAAACAAACGATTCAATATACTGGTAGAAAATTTATAAGAGAAACCTTAAAATTGCTAAAATACCTTACTATGGTTTTGTCACGATATCTCCTCGAAGACTCAAACAAATTGTGATAATAGCTAACGACATTCGATGAAGTGTTTTATTCTTATATTTTTTGAAAACTCTTATAAGTGTGATGAGCGGTATTTTTTTTTCGAATTCACTACGCTATTGACCTAGCAAGGTCTTAACAGCTTCACCGGACTACTAAGGCGAGCGCTTGGGGCACTCAGCCGATTTTATTTGGACAACTAGCTCAAGGGTGCACGGCACATCTCGGCTTGGGCTGTTGCCTGATACATGCAATTCGCGACCTATCTGAGCTAACCTAAGCTAAGCTACATATTCATACTTATGTGAGTTATTGAAACATTATGTTTACCAAGCATACATACCTCGACAACTCTTATATGTATTTTCTGTCGGAGCGGTATTTTTGGCAGGAAATAAACTTACTGATTTCATGTTTTGACTTACTAATAATAATAAACCCCATTTATTTCCAATCATTACATACATTTAAAGATAAGTTAAGGTTAAGTAAGGTTGGCACAACATGTTTTCTTTTTCCACTCTCTCCTATCAAATGTCATCTCAGTATTCACACCTTTACGCATACAATCCATCCACACCTTTTTCGGTCTTCCTCTACTCGTATATCCATCCACTCATACTCAACACTTTTCTAGTTACATGGTTTTCATCTCTCCTCATGACATGCCCATACCATGCTAACCGATTACTCAACTTCTCTATCACTGGTGCTATTTTCAAACTGCCTCTAATATACTCATTCTTAATCTTATCCATTCTAGTTACACCACACATCCACCTGATATCAATTTCAATTTACAAATTATGAAATTCAAATTATAATTATTTAAAAAATTCAAAAGAAAACATAGTTTAAATTCCATTATTTTGACATTTCACTTCTGTCTGCATTGCCTTTTTTAATTTTATTTTTGGCAACCGATTTTCTAGATAATTAGATTTTTTTTAGAATAGATATATCTTATACTGGTAGCCTGTTATTTTCCTATTATGCCCAGGACGTTGGCTTCAGAAATTTAAATATTCAGATGCGCTAAGCAAACGCGCCCCTGGTGAACGATGTACATTATGGTAGTGCTGACACTAAACCGTAATACTGTTAAAATTCATATGCATGCAACTTTATATTAAATGTGCGCTTCACTGGACTTTCCGACGTAGTCCTAAATTACATTTACTGTTTTATAATAGTTGCTTTTATCACGATGGTTTCTAATAAAGACTCTGTCCAACGTTTATGAAATACTAACTGTAATTAATGATTTCACACGCATTTAGGTAAGCTTAAAAATATTTCTAATAAATCATAACTGTTGCGGAGGGAGCTGAGTAGGAGTGAGTAGTAGCGTACTGACTCCTGACATAGGTATTCAGAGTTCGTATATTTTTAGTAACGTTCGATTATCTTGCTTCCGTTACTCACTACACTATTATATACTCGTAATTAAATCTCGATCAGCATACTTTCTGACTAACACTGTGTATGTTATTTGCTCCGCTCTTAATTTTTATAGCATGATCATAGATAACCTTGAAATAAACATAATAAATAGGGTACAAAATGTAAAGACAATTTTCCAAATCTAGCAAAAGGATTCAGTAGCTTGATCTTTATTATTTACTAGCGGGCCCGGCGGACACTATTCCTACTTGATAATGAAAAAACCTTGACAAATAATATACCTAAACCTTCATAGTTCACTTTATTGACTGGTGAAAACTTCATGATAATTCGTTCAGTAGTTTTTGAGTTTATTGCGAACAAACAAACAGACAGACGTGGCAGAGGACCTCGTTTTGTAGTATATAGTGATAATAAAGTCTATCACATCACTCTTACACGCGTTAAGTACGTTTATAATTCGAATTGACAAATAGTAGTGGTAACCGGTTATTCAATCAGTAATTGGTGAACTAAACAAAGCTATTGTTTGATATAACCATACTGAACTCGGCGCGGTTTCCCTGCATCTGGCTGCATAACAACTAATTGGCGTGAATTTTGGTTTTCGTCCAATTTTGTAGAGCATCGTTTACGTTTTTTTTTTTTTTTTAATAAAACTTTTTGTGTATAGCAGTATTATTGAATATGAAAAAGAGTACGGAACAAAATCAAAACTACTGTAACCAATTTAGGTAGTAACAAATCGTTTCAGTTTTTGTGTCATATTACAACAACAGTTATTGTAAACTGTTCTTAAATATTGTGCTGTTGGATAACTTCCTTTCTTGTTTCGTACTATCACAGGTAATCAAATCACGATATTGAAATTTTAAAAAAACAAAACAGTTAATTATTTCTTCCTACATTCTAATAATAATGGGCTAAAAAAAACTTTTGAATCAATAAAACTCAAACGAATCTTCTCTTTATATATCCGAAAAACTTCGATATCGCTGGACCGATTACGATGAAAAGTTAAAAAATAAAAGCGCACAAAACCAGAGACAGCCTTTTATTCACAAAATTGTAGGTGAAAATCATGACATTTGATTCCTATTTGCAGTGGAATAATGCTTAATCACATATTTTGGTAACAACAAACTACAATATTCATTGTGAATAACAGGCAGAATAATTATATCTTTAATAATGTGAAAGGCGTCCTACGTTATTATTTGTTGACATATAACCATTTCTAATCAATAGTCGATATTACTATCTCAGCTCAGAAGCTCATGCAATGCCGTAAACTAATTGGTAGCTCGATAGCTACCTCAAACAGAAACTCGAATTATCCAAGCGAGTCGCTATTCAACATCTACAAACAATTGTCTTCGTGCATATTACGTAGTATCTAACATGTGGAAATGGTCTCTACCAGCAGGTTCTGATCATCAATTGTATTAAATCAGAACCTGGTTAATACAAGGGAAATATGAAATATTTTAAGGTATGGAGTTTTTTTACTTATCAAAGGTTTATGTTATACCCGCACTTTCCCTGCACACTTTCTTGAAGGCCAAATCATGCCGTTTTTTGAAGTTTTTTAACCAGCCATTGCTAGCTTTAATATCATGGATTTTGAACGAATTTGCAAACTCTTCAACTTTTTATTTCACTATGGATCTGTAACATTGATGTTTTGGTTTGGAAACTGTTTGAACAACGTAAATAAGCATTGCTACATAATAGGGAATTCAGTAATTTTTCGTCTTTTACATAAATACATTCTCCCGATTCTCGTTTCATCAAGAGTTCAGCTTCTTTTTTTAATTATAAGTGATAATGCATTTTCGTGTATTCCAAACTAAGCCTCAACGTCTTCCGTATTTAATTCACTTTTCACCGCTTTTAATTTATGAGCGTATGATAGGGATGTTAATTTTCGTTTTGAACTAATTGAGCAACTCCTCATTCAAGTAAACCGCTATCCTGACCACTATAAATACAGCTTGTAGGGATTTCAAAGAGATAATATGTTATTGTATACTTATTCTTTGTGTTAACAATTTAACTTCTAAACATATGCAACCAAGAAATTTCGAGAATCTTTTCGTTTTGTACATTCATTAAAAATGACTTACTGGCATACAGCTTACATCACAGAGCTCATCAAAATATTTCTTTAAGTAACTAACGGCTACTGCTGAAATTATTAGTTTTAGTTATAGAGGGTACGTATTTTAAGTAATAGATGTTTTAGGCTCTGAAGGAAAGGGAGGAGATTATTTTTTGAAATTATAAAGGTTTCACCTTATCGAAGTTTGTCTTGTTGAGGTTGTACCATATCAGCAACTGCTGAAACCTCCGGACGCGCTTTTTTGGCAATAATAGCATTTATAAAATAATGAAGTATAAATTAGCTACATTAAAGGGATGAGACAAACAAATGAATGAAGAATGAATAAAAAACAGAAAGACGCGTACGGTGGATAATGTGAGCCTGTTCATATGTTACCCTTTCATGTACAAACTACTCAAACGATCGTCATAAAATTTTTCATTAACGTTGTCAGTAGCACAAAAAGGATATAGGATACGTTTAAATTAGGAAGAGGAATCTTCCTAATGAATACGTCAAATCTATATCAAAGTGGATAAAGTAGTATACAGTATTCTATGGAAATTTCGATTGCGAATCGCAATGATAATGTGATTGATTTTTGCATCGACGAGCGAGCACTGAGCTAGTATTATTTATTTAACGTCTTGCCAATCAAATATAAAATACATTACTTACTAAAACAAAGAATCGTTCAAATTACTGGATTAGATTCCAATTAACGTCTCCCGGGACACAAGGAGATCCATTATTGTCCAAGAGGATTCATTATACAAATGGATTCAATCGGAATGAATTTATTTAATTAAATTTATTTCGTGTCTACATTTTAATAAATATCTTCCCGGTTTTGACGTAATAGATGACGTTTCAGTATTTACTTAAGAAAGTTATTTGTTCCTCATTATTAATTCCGTGACTAAATTAAAAATATTAAGATTTCATTTCATATGAAAACTTTACAAGCTAACACTATCATTGGGTCAGAAATCGACACAGTCATCTAGAGGAAATGTTAGTTCAACTTTTGGATGTATTATTTTTTTTTTTATTAAAGCACGGCAAAGTGACTGCACTATGCCTGATGGTAAGCATAGTACAATCCAAAAACAGTGGCGACCACCGAGAGACAGTTCATCCATCGTCGGTCGCCGCTGTCATGCCGGCCATAATGACGAAAGTCATCTGGTATTGGATATGCACAGGCTGATCCCGAAACGCGACGCGCAAAAGCGAGTCACTATGACGGGCTTTTTCGCCATGTACATGGTGGTTGCGACCCAGTCGGGCTGTAAATCCCTACCACCCCGCTATCGCCATTGCCGCGTTCGTTGATCAGCAGGGTGCACCACGTGCAGGTGAGGTTGGCTTGGGTGTCTCAAGTCTTAAGATGTTACTCGACACCCCTTACACCCTAACTCGACACCCCTTGACCCCCTCGACACCCCTTACACCCCAAACAAGGGGTACTATTTTTAAATAACATTATCGTTCATATTTTGAAAGGAAAAACCGCTTCACACGGTACTAGAACCTATTGTCCGTGAAATCGGTATAACGCTTCGGAACTTTACCATAGAACCTAACACTGTTACCTAAAAAGAATTTACAAGTTTTTCTAAGCCCAAAAATTGAGATGGGTAATTTATGTTTATATGGACAAGTTTTTCCAGAATACTTACTAAAAAGGATATATAAGGAAGCTATTAAGGCCTTGCTAGGTCAATAGCGTAGTCTGATGGAAAAAAAATATCGGGGTTAAAACAAAATTACGATAAGTAAAGAATAAAGACATAATACAAAACCTCACTACATATTATAAAACAAAGTCTACAGACATTTCTGCTTGTCTATTTGTTTGCGTTAAATTCAAAAACTACTGAACGGATTTTCATGCAGTTGTCTTCAGTAGATAACGTGATTCATGAGAAAGGTTTAGGTATGTAGCTTGCAAAGGTTTATTTTTTTCGGAGCATACAAATAAAACAGAGTCCTAGTGAGAAGGACAACATTCTTTCTAAGATCGACGACGCAGGTAATTAGTTACTCTAAATATAATAAGCTATATGTATGTATTGTCACGCGTCAGTTAAAAGCATTTCAAAGATTTTGATCAGATCAGTAATTCCTAGTTTTATATATGTACAATGTACATACATACATATAGATGCTAAGTAAATAAAAGCATAATCATTGAATAAAAATATGCTAGTTTATATCTTCAATATTCATAATTATCAGTTCTAAAGCGATAGTGGTGCAGGGGGCCTAGCCAAGTTGCTTATCTACAATCAATAACACAAATAGAAAACGGAAAAATGTATGGAGATGTCATATCTGAACGCTATATCACGTGATAAATTAACAAACACAAATAGAAAACGTCCCTTCATCGAAAATTCTGACTCAGTCATAACTACTTGAAGCTATGTACACCGACGCAAATACGCTGAATAAACTGGGG
>JACEII010000036.1:4901441-4913951 GCA_014332785.1 Antheraea mylitta
GTCACTGACATGGGATCAATATGGTATCACTTGGTACTTTAAATATACAGATCCATGTATAACCATGAGGATGGAAATGATAATTATAACATATAAGTGCGACCAAATATAAATTCAACTGGTACAATAGAAACAGGCTTTTGTTAACAAGGAACATTAGTCCGCATCATAGTTTTTGGCACCTTTGAATCAACCTTTTAGTTCGGTTTTGTGCATAGTACAGTCAAGAGATTAATATAAAACAAATTCAAAATATAATCATAGGAATTTAACTTTTACATTTATTAATTTTTGTTTCGATATTCTATGTATAATATATTAGTTTTTTAGTGAATTATGATCCAAGTAGATATTTGTTTATTACAATAAGTAATAAGAATGTAGTAATATAATGAACACGTTGCTACTTTCAAAATATTTTATATTTGGAATGAAAGTAAGATTTCGATTGTGTCCTCTTATAAACTGTTTGATAGTTAGTTTATCGAAACCTGTTTATAAAAATTTAACAAACATGTATAAACATACGAGATATACACACATATAGAATATTTGCAAAGAATTTGAGATAAAAATGAACAGACAATAAAAATTAAATAATCACTGGGCTAATAAAATAAGAGTAAAAGCCAGAAATGGACTAGATAATTAATAGAGTAATAGACAAAGCTAGAATATTAACAGTGCGCTACATCATGTATTTATCAGTTATAATTACATCCAAATAACATTTAATCACCTGGTTGGTGAGTTTTGGGTGATCGCTTACATTAATTGAATTATCTCCTTTATGCAGTATTTGTTTCTATCTGTGAGATATATCTTGTAGGTATTATGCATGTTACAATACCACTATTCTAAATAATGCATTCCTTAGAAACACCATTTTTAATTTTGGGTCTTCTAATAATAACAAGTATAAACAATAAAAAGACAGCAACGAAAATAGCAATAGCATGTAATTAACGATACCAAAAATATTTTGAATGCGACTGTACTACAACTAGTAATGACAGGATACATGTGTCAACGTGGGTGCAATAGGGGGTGGGGTATGTGCGCGGACGAGCCTGCTTCCCTTTCACCTCAGTTGCGTCCCGCTGATCCCTAAATTTGTGTTCTGCGCATCTACTTTGGAACGGTTAAAAAGTTTTCATAGTCCGGTGAAGTTGTTAAGACCTTGCCAGGTCAATAGCGAAGTCATTTCGAAAAAAAAAAAGTTAAAAAGTTTGACAACCAACTATACCAACTATACTAAGGTATATTTAACTATACCAACCCTAATATAATCGTAGAGTACTATCAAAACATAACTCCAAAATTAGGCATTTTCGGGAAACCAGTCGTATTCTGTGGAGCCACTTTTATACAATATTCATTCTTTCTTTGTTCAGTGAGATGACACTGTTCAATATGTCTTTTCACAGTAGAATATAACATTACGTTCAATCTGTCTCAAGTTATGTAGTGATGAACGTGAATGTATTCAGAACAACGATTCCTTTTTAGCATCAGAATATCGCTTTCAGACGAGGAACGTTTGATATCTTCACGGTTTAAGTTACAAGCGATAATTCAAACCTTTCTGCAAAATTGTATAAATTTGTATGAGTGGATTTTTTGGCCCATTAATTTATATTCATGATCCAGTGACCTAACACTGTATTGTCTCTACTGTTATATGTTCTTATTAAATAATATATATCTCAAACACGTGTGATTAATTTAAGATAGCTAGAAATCTTATTAAATGTCGCGTAATAACTCGATGTTTAGTGCAAGTGATAAAATGGTATATACTGGTCCGGAGTAAAGACAAATTTAAGACACGTGCCTTAAATATGGATTTTTCTAGGCAGTACTTTATCTTTTTGAATAAGTATGTAAAACTCTAAAAAAATAATTGCATTTCAGCTAAAAATATGTGGTATAAAAAAGTGAAATACAATACTCGTGAAATGTCGATCTAAGCGATTTGGTTTAAAAGGCATTTTTGGACTATATTAAATTTTCTACAAATTCCTCATTAATCGTTTTCCTGTAAATTCAGCCATTAAATAAAACAACACAAATAAGAAGAGATTTCTACAAAATGTAACTATAGTGACCTATACTGCCTCACCACAGTGAGTTACAGTTATGTCGCAATAACACAAGTAATCTGGTGAAGCTGTTAAGACCTTGCTGGGTCAATAGCGTAGTCAGTTTGAAAAAAAAATCGCAATAACACTATTGTAGAGCGTACTCCTGAGTAATTCCTGATTTCGAACGATACAATAGGGTGCCATCAATTTATAAAATATTAAAAATAATATTAAAAGTTTACGTGTATTTTATATAGCGTATCTTTTCACGCTCAGTACCTAGAGTTATTAAGGGCTCTGAGGCATTTTTTTAGATATTTACAACAAAATTTTACTTTTGAATATATAATAAAAAAGTCATTTAAATAGCACCCTAATATAGAGATATCAATATCTTACTGCAAACTTGGATATAGCTTATAATATTTTAGTCAGGTACGACTAATTGTGTTTCATAATGTTAAGCTATCAACAAGATGAAAATATGTAAAATCGCTTCAGTCAGTATCTTAAATTGTAGAGGAGCACGTGAGTGAATTTATCCGATAGCTGTGTGATACACAAATCGGATGAGCACAGCAACCTAAATTCAAATGTAAACACTGAATAGTGCTTGATGCATTTCAAATACTAGTTCCAATAATTTACAACAGAGAAACAACTTATGTATAATGATAACTTAGACCTTGTTGAAACTGAAGTAAGTACACTATTGCTTGATTTTATTACTATGGAATGAGATTAGGAATGAATATATCATAAGAAGTATGGAAATAGCATCGATAACGGAGAACTTAAGCTGTGTTGAGATTAACGTCGTTTGGAAATTTCATTAGGTGGGTAATCGAGTGGTTTGACCCGTGGAATATTAATCCAATGTCCGCAGGTTTGAATCCCAGTACCAACGATATTTTATGAATTCACATACATATTCTAATTTAAATTGGTAAAAATCAATTTGTACCTAGAATTTATTGTACTACTTCAGTATCAATGGGAATACTGAGTTTGTATATTGCAAAGCTATCCTCCGCCCCCCCTTTTATGTCTATGTACACATTTATAAGTAAGGACAAAATTTTGCAGAAAATCCGAAAAAGTAAATAAAAAATATTATTGTCGTAATCACCACCCAGACCCCTTATCGCTTACGTCATCAAAAATAAGCAAATCAAATTAGAGACAATACGTAATCAACAACCTCTATCCTCCATTTCCGTTTAATAATATATATTCAGGTTATTAGAAAGTTCCTGTATCGTGAGAAATATTAATATCACAGATTAATGAGAAAACTTTGTTAATATAATATTGGATTATAACCTAAAGTTACTTTAAATTCCAACACTAGTTATTTTCTTGAAACTGTAAAGTCATAATTGCTTAGTGGTAGTGAACTGTATGAGAGGAATGCGGGTTCTATTACAACAATTAACCGCAACTTTAATAATACTGTTTGTTATATAAAGCGCGATATTAGAGAATTTTCTACTCTATAAATCGTAACTTAAGAAGTAACAGGATAAATTAATATACCACAGATTTTTTTTTATTTAAAAAATTGTTCTTGCAATTCATAAGTTACTAGCTGACACGTGCCCACTTCGTTGGGCGGTAAACATTTTTCAGCATGAATGGGTCGCCTCGCCCGGGATAGGTATCACCCTCTCACAGAAATCCGATGTGAAGTAACAGTGCTTGTATTGTTGCGTTTCGTTTGGTCAGTGAGAGCGCCAGAGACCCACCTCCCCTCCTCTCGCCCCTCCCTCCTTCCGTCCCACTTACCTCTTACCCCAAACACAGGCTGGCAACGCACTTGTGACTCCCCTGGTGTTACAAGTGTCTATGGACGACGGTGATCACTTAACATCAGGTGACCCGTCTGTTCGTTTGCCTCCTATAAAAATACTATTTTTTGTGACTTAAATATAAAAGTTAGACATAGACAGTCGGTTAACTATATTGTAGGTATTATCAAGCTATGCAACTTTTCTCTAAAACTTAATCATATATCTCTCATCGTTAAAGCGGCGTTCATTAGAAACGTTTTCGTTTTTTCTCCGACTTTACTCCGATTACTACAAAAAAAAGAAAGTCTTTTCCATCTTCGGGTTAATGTATAGCCTATAACACACAAATAACACGGCTCTTGGTAAAAGAATTTTGAAAATCGGTTTAATAGATCCAGAGATTATCTCCTACAATTTCACAAACCCGCAAACTTTACCTCTTTATAAAATTAGTATAGAAAGGTTAACCACACACGCAGAAAAAGAATGTGTAGGCAATATAAACTCGGTTGAAGTGAAATCTTAAACAAATAAAATATTGACATAAACGATACACATGAATAATAAACCAGCTTATTATGATGCTCTCTCCTAAAGATCTGTAATATAGTACAAGACGCAGGAACGCCCACACACCTAATAACACAGGTACAGCATTCGAACCAGAATAAGTTTTATGTAGTGCAATATACAGTGAGAAGACCGTGAATATAAGAAACACTGTATAATGTATTCTATGTCATTCTCTCGCACGTTATATGTATATGCTTGTCTCTCTTTAATATTGCTAATTCGTTTCTTCGACTTTCAAATCACAACGGACTAACGAGAGTAAGTACTTCAAGAGTTTTCCCAATTGGGATGTGAAACAATACTTAAGCGGCTGTCAAAAATAAACTTTGTGTCTAACTCCGAGAGATTACATACGGTAACTGTACTGTTATGGTTATTTAATATACTTCATCAATATGGCTCCAAGTGTATATGGAGGTCCATGTAATGTTGACAAATGATCATCTACAGTTTCTTTCATAAAGTGATTTTGAATCTTTTGTGAATGTGGTATTTGAAAATGAGTTTAATTAAGGCGGTGTAGGGTGAATTTTATGTCGGAGAGAATATAAGAGCGCGCGAAGCTTAAAATTTACATTCAGACCCATCGCAACATGAATTATATCGCACACCTAGATAAAGACTAGCTCAACTCTAAATATCACTTTTTTCAGAAATCGAAAAAAACGTTTCACTTTATTTCTATTTAGTATATTAAAAACTTTGTTATATGTTTTTGTACATTATTTTACGTAAATATTTATTATGATAATGGTCTTCCATCAAATAACAGTAACACTTTATAATTTTAGTTTTTTGAGTTAGGTTGGTATTTATGACAAAATCATTGTTTAATATTTTTACTAAATCGAATTGAGCTCATATTAATGGCTTTTTTTTAATTAGTGCACTATTATTTTGTATTTATTTATCTAGTATTCATCAAGAATAGTAGTGTATCTATATTATATTGAATTTATTTTCTGTACGATTGTCATAGTAAAACAAATATCTTAAAAAAGAAATTACCTTTATTTAGGTTACAAAGAAACAAAACTTTTAAAAATCTTTAGAAAAATCCTATAAACCTACGAATAGGTTTGTTAAAACATAAACATAAATTAATTGTATCGAAATGGATATTAAAAAATTACATTAATTAAAAAAGTACATCTGTTCTTTCCTTGTCAGCATCCTTTTCTGATCTAGACAATACTTTTTCTTTTAAATGTTGCTCATAAGCCATTTGTAGGTTTCGTTTTGCTTCTTCATTTGAATTATTGAATGTTTCGCAAAGGTCACACGCATCTTTTTTCGGGACATGAAAAGAAATATTAAATTGTGTATTAAAGACACGACGAAAAGTTGTTGATGTAGCAAATGGTAAATTTTCATTTCCCCGTAGATCTTTATAATCTCGGTATAAGTCCGCAAGTGATTTTTTGCTTGTGATAAATTCCCTTGTAGTTTGTGCTCGAAGATAATGAGACTCTATTCTGGGGATAGAGTTGATAAATCTGACAACACTTTCTTTTATTTCATTTTCTATTTTAAAATGATTTCCATGCTTGCCTCTTTTATCATCCTATATAAAACCACCTTCTTGTCGTTTAGAAAGAGCAGTTTTAATACATTGATGGCTGATATCAAGTGTAGCTTTAAAGAATGTCTTGCAGACTCTAACACGAATGCCGTCAAGTTCAAAGAAAAATGCTGAATTAAGTGCTCTAAGATTTTGAGTACTGCTGTATCTATATTTAGGCTTGATATATTCAGTATGTCGTACGATAAATTCTCTCTGCTTTTGAAGGTCACCTAACTTAAATACTTAAACTTAAAATTATCGAAAAAAGCTGTACGTAAAATTTCAGTTATTTTATCCTTGCATTTTAATTTGCATTTATCATTACATGGAGGCCTTATCATTCTTTCAGCTACTTTCTTTTTGGTTGAACTTTCGTAAGCTTTACCCGTATTTCGTAAAACTTTCTTAATATTTGTGGCCCAAGTTGCAGGTTTTCTAACTCTTTTCTTACATCTTTGAAAGTTGTCATTTGCAGCAAGTGGCGAATTAATAATCGGCTGAGATGTAAAGGCTTCAAGATCATTGCTATGTGAAAGGTAGTTAGTATCCGATACCGCAGAGGGCACAGAGTTATAACCCGTTTCTTTGTTACTGGTATTTGAGCTGCTAGAACTATCTAATGATGAGCTAGAAGATGTAGAAGGGTGAGATCTTTTCCTTGAAATGGGAAGGAGTAGTCGGTGAGTTCTCTTCTTGGTAGGTAAAATGTAATGCGAATCCTTATCCAAATCATCAAACTCGCTACTGTCGCTGTTATCTGGTGAAATAAAATATGATGGTTTCACTTGAGATCTGGCTGACGTTGAATGTGGCGACTTTGAGTTCTCTCTTAACTCCCCTTTGTGATTCGCTAAGATTTCTTCAATTTCTTTTTTGTTTGTAGAAGATGTTAGTAAGTACTGTGTTGGGTCCGTTTCCATATCAGTGCCCTCTGGTTCACTTGGTACAATTTCTCTAATGATCGTGGGACTCGTAAAATGTGTCGGCATACTCGGTGTGTTCTCGTGAAGCTCTAGCTCGTTATCATTGCCCACTAATTTATTTGCTATGAAGTTTTTAACAATTGTAGTGCTAATTGAAGGCGATGGTGTGCATTCTTGAGGCTCCAGTTCTACATCATTGTACTCAGATTCATTTGAACGAGCTGCCATAGCCTTTTTTAGTAAAAGTAAATCACGACCTTTCATCTTCTGAAAAATAAATCATTAAATTGAATTAGTCACGAAGACTACACTAACTCAAAAAATATACACAACTCGAAGTTGACACTTCTTAATAATATTTTTTTAAATAACGGGGACAAATACAACTATAATACAAAATATTCCTATATTAAAAAAACCGTAGCAGCTATTGTTGCGATAATAAGGGCGATTTTCATTTAACCAACAATACTCGACTAACTCAAATAATTTGAACAATAATAAACCATTTTCAATTAGTAAAAAATATACTTACATTTGTAAACAAACACTCCACTAAGTGAAAACAGTTAAAAAATCAGTCTTAGTTTATCACAAGTTCGACCACGAAGACCAACCTAACTAAAAATAATTTACGTATTCAAAACGCAGTTAATCAAGTATACACGCTCAACTCGAAATAATCCGATCTTTACGTGTACTAACAGCACCTATCCCTTCGGCTAACATGTTGCAATTGGTAATGCGTCAGTGTTGTTGGCGGGGGGAGTGGACCAAGCTAGTCGGCAATACTAAGTTATAGGGCCATCGTCATTTTATTTATGAAACTATTTCTACAGGAGTCAGTGGAGATTATGTAGTTTTGAACGCAGATTCCGGTTATGATAATAAGTAATTTTGGAGTAATTTCGAGTTGCGCGAGTCTTTAACTAGGTGTGCGATATGTGTTTACACAGCTCAAGTAATTTCTCCAAATAACACCGCCGACTATTCACTTCTTAGCTGATACTATTATTTTATTGTCTTAATAGTCGTATTGTTTTGTTATGTATATTTAAAGTGGAATTTCTTCCAGGACAGTGTCAATTTGATTTTATGGAACGAAAATATGTAACGAAAAAGAGATAGCTATAAATGTGTGTATAGGTTTTAGGCTGAGGGAGAATGAAATAGACTACATGTTCCTACCTTCAAAATATATACAAACAGAGAGAGAAAGAGATACGTTGATAGTTATAAAACATTCATTTCTGTTAGAACGTAGTAACAATCGCCCCCTTTTACTTTTTAAGCTATAGCATAGCTTTTATCGCGGGCCTTGAGCGTGGAGACCGAATCCAAAAATTCCGTAACGAAAAATCCTAACACCCCCCACTCTGCCTACCATGTATCTCGGCCGAGCGTTCGCTTAACGTATATATGGTACGACTGTACAAAGCTCGCACGGATCGAGACGAGCTGCTCCGAAATCGGACGAATACGTAATCAGCTGTTTGTGAGAAAGTATACTGGTGTATAGGTATTTATCATCTATGTACAACAGTGAATATCTGTACTCGTATAATTTGTGTACAAAGTGTTTTCCTGAATAACCTACATGTATTGTAAGATAATAAAAATATTTTGAACAATATTAACTTCTCATTTATTTAATAAAAGAAAAAAAATTGTTTTCTTATCGGTCACCACGCTCAAAAAGTGTAACTTAATATCAAATAAAAAAAAACAAAGGAAAAAAAATACTGCATAAACAAAATAAATAAATAGTTATAATTGCATAAGTTAATAAAAAATGCTATGCAATAGCTTTACCGCGGCAGTCCCCGAGTGCCACACGTATTTTTTTTCTTGGCTGTGCATTATCTAATTATAAATGTTAAAATATTATACAGTAATGTCGAAAACTAATGTTTATCTCCTCCATATGTACTTATCTCATTTTCTTAGAAATTAATCAGAATACTAAGTTTCACTACCATCGCGTCTGAAGTAATATGCTTGTTTTTGTTTTTAATCTTAATTTAATTAATAAGATATAGTTCTTTTGTAACTCAAATACATAAAAGGTACTAAATAACATATACATAACCATATGATACAGAATTATTTACAGATGGTTCTAGGCTACTTATTTTTTGGAAATCAATGAGTTGAGGTCACTTTTTTAAATTCAAAGTTTATTATAAGTAGTATTATTGCAATAGATACAAATATTTATTATATCATCAGCTAATAAAAGACCTATTGCTAGACCATTGGCCTTTTCCCGTAGAAAGGTATGGACATAATCATAACTCCAGCCCACAACAACATATTGGCGATTTCTAACTCTGAGAAATCCACAGTTCTATGTATTCCCTTATGCAGTTATAGTACAAGAACTTTTCTCAGGCTTAGGTTTCCTCGTGATGATTTTGTTCACAGTTAACTGATAGTGTTACTAATCTCAGTTAGTAAATGTATGCCAATTCCGAAAAAAATGGTACATGACGGAGTTCTTTCCTGCAGACATAGAAATGGCATTTCTCTGGTGATTGATTGGTTGATTCAATTTTAATTTAATTTTTCATTTATAAATTCTTAATACAGGAGATCCATTTATTAGCATTAACAAAAGTAAATTAAATAACAAGTAATCCATTAATGTTCTCGAAACCACCTTCTCTAAATGATCATAATGATTGATTTCCTCACTCGGCTTTAATCCAGCTCAAAGTATACTAGAAGTATCAGAAAAATAAACCCAATACTACAGAAATTGCATTTAAAAACATTCGCCAGCTTTCTTGTCTCGCAATATAATATGTCGTAAACACGTGACTCGACTTCTATTGTTCCTGTCCGTGTGTTTTCGCTTTGAACACGATACATTGAATATGATTTTGTTCATTGAAACCTTACCTTACCTTACCTACCTTACCTTTTTACCTTACCTTACCTTACCTTACCTTTTATGCCAATTGTTTATATTCCAGATGCGTTTTTATTAAAAAACCTGAGTGTGTGTATTTCCGAAAGCACGTTAATTACTGTAGAAAAACTTCATTTGCTGTTCTGTATTTCACATACATAATATAAGAATTACTATATTAATTAATCATGTTAATATATGACCATTTGTTTAGCTTAACAGTTATTTTATTAAGAAACGCATATTGGTGCCAAAAGTCTACATACAACTTTATGGTTAAGGCAAATTTCTGGAAAGCATAATAGATAGGTAACATCCAACACCAAATAGCGTGACAAACATGGCAAGAAGTAAGTAGTCTCTCGGTTATAAAACGGATTCTGCCAAGAGGGAATCAGAAAATGCAAGAGTCGCGATAATATGATCATGTTAAGAGAACGATACCAGTTTAAATATGGGATTTGGCAGTACAACTACCCCTTCTCAGTTAAAGCAATCAAAGTTCCAAAATAAAGTGGAAAGATATATTATTATTGCATCTCAAAAACTACTCAACGGATTTTCACCAGTATATAAAGAGATTAATGAGGAAAGTTTAGGTATATAATATGCTAGGTATTTTTTATTATCTGCTAATTAATGAATATGAAAGGGTGTCAGTCTCCGATAAGCATGTCATAGATATTGAGCGAATTAGAGGAGAAAACACGAAACCCTATCCATGGGACAACAATGAAGAGATAAAAACCACAGGCTCTATCTAATTAAATACGTTTCGTACCCCTTGCATATTACAAGTAAAAATTTGAGACGGATCATTAATAAATTACCGTCTTGTCACGGAACCGACGGTGGTGAAAAAAGATTCTTTAATAAAATTATTCTAACGAGTCACGCTAAAATTCTTACTATTATCCGGTTTTTTATAACAATGAATTGCGTAACCGGTAACATTACGCGCAATATAAAAAATGTAATGGAAACTTTTACGATACGGATAAAGAAGTTACGTTTTATTTAGCCCTGTGTAGTTGTTAGTCTCTTATTGCTTACCCTACACAAAAGGTTTTTACGGTCTTATACGATTAGAACGGGTACATAGTAAAAAAGGTAATGCTTGTTCACTTGGCATTTGTCAACAGTTCGTACAATTTAAATGATGATTCAATGAGTGTATGATTAAAAGTTTGCTAAAGATCATTACAATCACAGAGAAGCTGATGTTATTTGCATCTGCAGTGAGGATACCTCTCATTCCCTTGAACGTGCTCCTCGGATGGTGCTAAAGAATGAAAAATTTTTGGCCACCTTACAGCAGTATACAGAATAATCAATTAAACGACAATAATAAAAGATGGATACTCTATTTAGCCATAGGATGAAATAAATTAAAATCACTAATAACTATATCGTAAACATGTATATACCAATTTAAAGCTTTTTTATTCTCGATCTGACTACGTTATTGACCTAGCAAAGTCTTAACAGCTTCACCGGACTACCCCAATTTGAAGCGAATTCAGCATTTTCCTTATGTATGACATAATGAGCGAAATTGGACAGACTATGCTCGGGATTTTCTACGTGATTTAATCAGAAATGAGAAGATCGATAAGCGAATTAATGTTGCCGCCATAACTCATCATATAACACAGCTAAAGTGGCAATGGCATAAGAGATAGAAAAAAACTAATTGGCGAAAAAAGTTGTAGGGCGTACTACGTACCGACATTACGAAGTATAAATTGTGATATAAATTTAATGTGACCTATGTCCGACAGTGGATGTCTCTAGGCTGATATGATGATCATGATTGTGATACATTTTACTTGCTATAGTTAATTACTAATACTGCAAAATGTATCTTTTTATATAAACATGAGATGTTCCATAGACCGAGCGATTGTACTATTGGTCAGGCGAGCGTGCTATTGACAGGGCGGTATCATAAAAGTTATGTACGTGACCGCTAAGCCGTACGACAATTCTCACTGGTAATGTCGGACTATTCGTTAGAATTACATATTCCACAAATAAATTCAGAGTATATTATTGTGCCTTTTGAATTAGGTAGCTTTCTTACTTTTACTTAGTATTCGCCAATGGCATGATAACTTTTAAAGGAATCCTTTTTTACCCTAAAATATAAAAAAAAAACGTTATAAAAAGGCATTGTGCCTTTATTTTTCTCTTTTTTTGCTGTTTAAAACCATATTAGCTTTTAACAGCGGGTGTAATAAATGAAACCTTTGGTCAGCCAAAATAAAATCCTGTGTCCTGTGTACAAAATAAAAAGCAGAGACCGGAGAGCAGGCACCATCGTCCGGTTTGGTGATGCCGAAACAGCATAGGTCAACATTGCTCCAGCAGACGTGACGGTTGGAGAGTCAGCGACAGGCAGCCTAATGGCGCCAGCCAACAAAACACCTAAACAAAAGAGCTACCTATTCAAAAAGAACTCCTTGCAGCTAGAATAAGCAGACGATGCTAGTCCGAGGTTACGCGGCAACCAACGAGCTACGAAGACCGGCGCATAGATACGACCCAGATTTATCAGAAGATATTTAAGAACCTAAATGCAGCCGATAAGGAATCCTTATGGATGTAATTGGTGGCGCTTTCAAACCGGAAATTTCACAACAGTAAATATTAGGTAAAGATAACT
>JACEII010000036.1:4913961-5007425 GCA_014332785.1 Antheraea mylitta
TTTCAAACCGGAAATTTCACAACAGTAAATATTAGGTAAAGATAACTGGGTGCCATAACAAAGCGGCGCCACCTGACCTGAACAAGTGCAACTCAAGGCCCGGTTCGTGTAAACGAACCAGGAAAGAAAGCCACTGAAGGAGACACAGCCTTGACACAATATCCTCGTTCGTTCAAAGCGAAGGGTAGCTAGAGATGACATCTGCACGAGAAGAGTAAACACTTTTGAAACACAAGCCTACAGAAAAAGTGTTATTATAGATTATTTTACAATTTTTTGAGCTTGGAAATACAATTGTAACCGGTAGGTAACTAATTTCACGCAGACGAAGTTGTGCAGGTCAGCTAGTTATTTATTTTCATAAAAATATCTCTCCTAAAGTAAAGCTGACCCTTTGTATAAGCCTCAATTATGTACTGTTTATATTTGGCTCTCTTGGATAAGGAGTTTGTCGACTATTGTTCTGGTGATCTCGATTACTGGTATGGGGACAGTATCATGAAAATATAAACCAGAAAAAATAATTATATATATTGAAATACAACACAAAATCTTTTACTTGGAGAACGCATTACGTTACCTATTTCTCATAACCTCGATTCCATACAAAAGATGAAGCCGTCCAACCGTTTGAATCATAGGAACGTGAGCAGAGAGATAAAACGAATCGCAAAGAATTTTTATTATATCTTTAATATTTATTGGCGTATTACACACAAGACTTTATTACCGGCTAGGCATATTTTATACAATATGGTAACATTTTCTTCTGGTCATCGTTTCATCCTCATGTTATTGTATTCCAGTTTATATTAGGAAAATTCGCTTTTGAGACATACAAGAGTGTTTCTGTATCTCTTTTATTATTTTTTTAATTTATTTGATATGGCGAATAGACTGACAAGTTTCCGGTAGAGTTTTTGGCGGGATTTCAGTCTGTCATGTAGTGGATTTTATATTTTAATCTTGTGTAACTTGACTCTATATTGTGTAATGTTGGTGGTATTTTATGTAATATTGTTAGTTTACTGTGCATAAGTGAAGTGAATGGAAAATAATACCACAGAGCATGAAATTTTAAGATGCCACAAAAACTCCCTAGAAGGTTCTAACAAGGGATGCATCGCTTGATATTGAAATGATTGTACGACGCTTGTAATATTATTGACTACGTGACAATAGCACTTAATCTGAAAGATTGATTGCCAAAAATAAAGTTAAAAAAAATAAAAAAATTCCGGTATTCATTTGTAATGTAGCGATTCTCTCCGAGTCGGGAAAATTCTTTGATATATCGCCGTATCCGCCGTAGCAACAAATATAAACAAAATTGAGAGCTAATTAAAGATGAGTGAAAATGACAAGGGTCCTTGGATGTTATTGTACAAGATTTTGGTTTATATAATTAAGTAAATTAAGGTCTTACTTAGTACCTGGACGACCAAGCCTAGCTCGGTTCTTTAAAAAACATTTTTAAATTAAAATAAACTGTTAGGTTTATTTTTCAAAATTAGCATTTTTGAAAAAAAAAATGTTAAAAAAAGGTATTTCTCTTATGGTCATAATAATATTTTTTAATTAAAATAAACCGTTTTGTTTGCCTGACGTAATAAACATTTTCTTTCACCAAAAAAATATTAAAAAAGATATCTCTTTTGCTGTCACTCGGATTCGAACTAGGGTTAGACGGATTTTCGGATTAGCCGATTTCCATGTAACCTATTTTGTTTTGACGGCAGCAGCGAAGTTTACCTTTATTCTTTATTCTAGCGATATTTTTTCATTGCCTGAAAACTCAGATAAAAATGTTTTCTATGAATGAAACCTAGCTAGATCGATTTATTGCCCCTGAAACCTACATATTACGTTTCACTAAAAACGCTGACGCCGTTTCCTAGATCCTGAATATATAACACTAGCCTCTGCCCGTGATTTCTTTGACATTCTCAAAAGGAAAAAAAAATCCCGATTATGAAACATTTTTCATCTGTACTCCGCTCCTATTGGTCTTAGCGTGATGATATATATAACCATTTTCGTTGAATGAGCTATATAACACTGAAAGAATTATTCAAATCGGACGAGTAGTTCCTGAGATTACCCCCTACAACGTCACAACATCACAACGTCACAAACTCACAAACTTTACCTCTTTATAATATTAGTATAGAATATAAAAATATACAAGAATTATTCGTTTAAAGGTATTACGTTAAACTAACATGAAAATAGATGAATATTATTTTCTAAGACAGAAATAATTCAAGAAAAGTGAGAGTACCTTAGAGAAACAATACCACCTATATACTTTAACCGTTCCAGCTTAAGAACTCGACGTAATTATTGATCGTTTGTTACTGTAATATTAATGAAATCTCTTTATTTACTGCTAACAAACTTCGTATTTCTTATATATTTCGAATATAAACAGAATAAAGTACTTTATTACTAAACACCGTACGTTCATTTTCACCCAACACGGTGGCGTAATTAAGTTATTGTTCCGATAGGCTTTAAACGTACATTTTTCATCTCTACTGTTATATTTTCTTTATTGGCTCTCTCTGTTATTCACTCCGCTACCGGGTGGATATTTATTTTTTATGAAATTTGAGAATTTAAATTCAAATACTTCCATTTAATTATAAACTGAGCATATCTTGTATTACGGGAATCATGTGAAAGTAAACTACTCCTAGTTTAATAGTGATATCCACTACTGATACTCTACGAGATATTTCAATCTTGTGGATTTTTTTTTTTTATTTATACTTCTTTTGGCGCGTTAGGGAAAAATGATGAGAGTAAATTTTACGATGCGCGCGCACACCGTCTCGAAAAACCGACACCTTGAAGATATTATGATGCGCGCGCAGACATTCACGAAAAAACGATATCCTGAAGTTAGTTATAGTCAACATTTTGTTTCTATATATTTGTTGTTTGTATTTCTTTGTAATAAAAATTACAATGTATTAAATACATTTTTTTTTCTATTGTTAATGTCGTTTCTTCTACAAATGTAGAATAAGGCGAAAGATAAAATTTTTGAAAAGATTTTTATCTTGTCACGCCAAAGAAGTATAACTTCTAATGCGTGTACATACGTACACACACAATTTTTTAATGTAACATTCTTTGAAGTGAAATTTCTTATCTCACGCTAAGGAAAAAAATTACGCGTTAAACATAAATTTACTATGTATTTGTAAGTATGTATAAGTGTCTGTCTGGGTTTAGTATACAAAATGATTAAATGTATAGTTAAGTATTTATACTACGAGTATTATATATAGTATATCCTTATATTATAAAACAAAGTCTTCTGCCACGTTTGTCTGTTTGTTCGCGATAAACTCGGACACGATGGAACGGATTTTCATGCGGTTTTCACCAGTAGATAAAGTAATTCATGGAGAAGGTTTAGGTATATGTGTAATTTATCAAGGTTTTTATTATTATCGGAGCAGATCAACGTCCGCCGGGCTCGCTGGTGGTTTATAAGTTTTCTCATATATTTATCTAATAATCTAATACCTTTAAACGAGCAATTCTTGTATATTTTTAAATTGTTATATATTCAGGATCTCGGAAACGGCGGGAGCGATTTCCGTAATACGTAGTATGTAGATGGTTTCGGGCACGATACATCGATCTAGCTAGATTTCATTCATAGAAAACTTTTTTATCTGACTTTTCAGGCAATGAAAAAATATAGCTAGAATATAAAGGTAAATTTCGCCGCCGCTGTCAAAACAAAAATAGCTTATATGTAAATTGGTTGCTTTGAAAACCCGTGTAAATCCAGTTCGAATCCGAGTGTTTATATTTTTTTTTTTTTTGGTAAAAATAATAACTTTGTAAGGCAAACTTAACAATTTATTTTAATTATTAAATTATTTTGGTTGGTCTTGTCCTACTATGTCAAGAAACCTATTAATTTGAAGTTCGCAATATCTGAATGATATCACATCATCGTTATACGGGATATCTGGTTCCAATCTATCCGTACGAGTCGTAATATTACGTTTTTTTTTCATAACTGCTGATTTATTGACGTCATAAATCTCACGCCTGAATAATTAATGTATAGAGATTCCGCAGTATGGATTTGTATAATTTTGATCCATGTACCTCGTGAATAAAGGTTATAATGTTATACATGTTAGTATAACTCGTCACTTGATGGCGCTGCATTACATCAACGTTGTTCATTAACAGGTCAGCATAGAAACTAGATTTATTTGTAAGATATTTGTAGATAATTCCTTCTTCTCACTATTCTTATATCTATTGTGAATATAATTGTTACAGGTTTCATGGTAATAAATTACATTTCAATCATTTTTAGAAATTTCTGTCTGTCTGTTTGTTTGTTTGATTACGCATCACTGCCAAAGTACAGCGTTTGTGATAAAACATCGCCAAGGAGATCATAAAACACATTTTCAAGTAACATTTAGTCTCAGTAATATTAAAATCGGTTCACTCTATTAAAATTTTTACGTGACTTAAGTACGAGTGAAAAGTAGATATGTAAATGGACATTCAGGTGATTTTATTACTCACTGTTTTTTTTATATTAGCGTGCACGCGACTGGAGTCGCGGTCACATCTAGTATACTATAAAATTCAGAAAAAAAAATAAAACTTCTGAAACTGATACTTCCAGAGATATATTCAAATCATTTCATAAACTTTATATATCTAATACCTTTAGACGGGCAATTCTTGTATATTTTTATATTGTTATATATCCAGGATCTTGGAAACGGCGATTTCCGTGATAAGTAGTATGTAGGTGGTTTCGAGGACGATAAATCAATCTAGCTAGATTTCATATTTAGAAAACTTTTTCTATCTGAGTTTTCAGTCAATGAAAAAGTATGGCTAAACAAAACAAAAATAGCTCAGATGGAAATCAGCTGCTTCTAAAATCCGTCTAATCTCAATTCGGATCAGAGTGGCAGCAAAATAAATATCTTTTTTAATGATTTTTTTTTTTGGTAAAAAATGTTAATTTTGTGAGGTAAGCCTAACTGGTTACTTTAATTTAAAAATGTTTTTTAAAGAACCGATCTAGGCTCGGTCCTCCAAGTACTTTAGGGAATTAAAAAATATAGCTAGAATATAAAGGTAGATTTCGTCGGTGCTGTCAAAACAAAAATAGCTCAGATGGAAATCGGTTGCTTCGAAAATCCGTGTAACCCCAGTTCGAATCCGAGTGACGGCAGAAGAGATATATATATTTTTTGTACATATATGTTAATATTTTTAATTATATTACTATAAAATTTTATTATTTATCACCACTAAATAAACTAACGTAGCCGCGCAAAGTAATCTCTTGCACGTTTAAAGTTCTGACAAAGCAACGCAGTAAACTATATAATTTATTGAACGTTAACTTGGCACAACTCGCACCATTTTGCATCAGTCTGAATGAATAATAAAACGTATTACGGATCTTGCTTAGTAAATTTATACATATATACTAATATTATAAAGAGGTAAAGTTTGTGAGTTTGTGACGTTGTGATGTTGTAACGTTGTAGGGGGTAATTTCAGGAACTGGTCCGATTCGAATAATTCTTTCAGCGTTATATAGCTCATTTATCGAGAATGGTTATAGGCTATATCATCACACTAAGACCAATAGAAGCGGAACACAGGTGAAAAATATTTCAAAATCGGGATGTTTTTTCCTTTTGAGAACTGCTGCGTGTTAGTGTATCTATTCCACGCCAACGAAGTCGCGGGCAGAGGCTAGTGAATTAATAACGGACGTATCAATTAATTCCCTGTAGTAAACGATATATACAAAGCAAAGTAAATGTACAGGTATTCAAAATATCATATCAATGTATATACATAACCTAAGATATCATATATAATAACTTGAAGCTATATATTATGTACACATAAAATTAGAATATAAATCAAATGTTTATCTATACTTTTTTGATTTTTACAGTAAAAGTACTACATTCACAATAAAACCTTACAAATCATAAATTTGGGGTGTAAGGGGTGTCGAGTAACATCTTAAGACTTGAGACACCCTTTTTTTTTTTTCCTGGGGAAATCCCTTATGGATACCCACCCTCCCTGGGGAGAGGGTGGGTTATGTCCGACTCGCACGGACTAAAACCCCACGGTGTACGTCTTCCGCTGTTGTTGGGACGGCACGAGATCTCTATAGACTTCATCGTGCCGCCCCAGCGGTGTGGCCCAGCGGCAGAAGTGCCGCCGCCGGGCCTCGTCTTGTAAGGAGACAGCCAGGTACACACCGGCCGTCTCCTTCTCGTCTGCCGGACCTGTGCAATGGGAAGGTGGGGCCCCAGCCCCACCCGTCCCTAGGTCCGGCTACGGTAGCGGGAGGAGGCGGTCAAACTGCCGCCTCCTCCTGCCTGTCCTCCTTTGGCGGAGACGGCCGCTTAGCGGGTCGTTCTCGCGGACCCTCTCCGCCGCCTCCTTCTGCGAGACGACTTCCTCGAAGAAGGAGGCAACTGCGTTCCAGACATCCTCGCTACCGAGCATGGCCGCGACCACGCTCGGCAGCGAGAGGTTCCCTCCCACCGCCGTAGTCAGAATGCGGCGCTGCTCCTCCCACGCAGCACACTCAGACAGTGTGTGCTGCGCGGTGTCCGGGTCAACGCCGCACTCGTGGCATACGGCGGTCGGCTCCTTGCGCGCTATTCGGTGCAGGTACCAACCGAAGCATCCGTGCCCGGTCAGCACCTGCACCAGACGGAACGTCAGGGAGCCCCATCGACGGTTACACCATTCTAGCAGGATCGGGCGGACGGCGTCAATAGTGTATCTACCGTACTGCGCGTCCGCCAGGTCCTGCTTCCACCTCTCCACCATTTGGCGCCTCTCTACCTTCCTCCTCTCCTCTATTTCCATGGGAGCCGGAGGCTCCCCTGACCGCTTTTTGGCCGCCGTATATTCGTAAACGGCGGCCAGCACTTGCGCCTCCAGCTCCCAGGGAAGGGAGCCAGCCAGCACCATGGCCGCCGCCGCGGACACCGTTCGGTACCCAAGACTTGAGACACCCAAGCCAACCTCACCTGCACGTTGTGCACCCTGCTGATCAACGAACGAGGCAATGGCGATAGCGGGGTGGTAGGGTTTTACAGCCCGACTGGGTCGCAACCACCATGTACATGACGAAAAAGCCCGTCATAGTGACTCGCTTTTGCGCGTCGCGTTTCGGGATCAACCTGTACATATCCAGTGACTTTCGTCATTATGGCCGGCATGACAGCGGCGACTGACGACGGATAATCTGTCTCTCGGTGGTCGCCACTGTTTTTGGATTGTACTATGCTTACCATCAGGCATAGTGCAGTCACTTTGTCGTGCATCAATAAAAAAAAAAAACTTGATCAAAATTTTGTCTGTTTTATTAAAATGGGTTCACTCTATCAAAAGTTATCGTAATTTTAATGACGACGCGGCGTAAGTACGAGAGAAAAGTAGATAACTATATAGGCTTAATACATTCAGATCGTTTGTAACATGCAAAACTAGTATATAATATTTGTTCTGTCCTTGTGTATGTGATTAAACCTCTCCTAAACGGCTAGACAGATTTTGATGACTTTTTTGTTTGCGTGCAGGTGGATTTAAGAATGGTTTAAATACACAACCTGACCCAGTCGATGGTGCTGTCTTTGAATTTTAAGATTGTTTCTATTATCCAGGCAGAACAACGTCTGCCGTTCCTGTTAGTAACGCTATAAAGACTACTCAGAATCTAGATTACAAATTTATAACAGTATTATATTTCAAGGTCTAGGTTTAATATCTAAAACTATTTTCAAAAAACAAACTAAATTATAATTCACTGCCCGGCCGATGTTGTACAGCCTTGATAATAAAAAAAACTTGACAAATTATTACCTAAACCTTTCTGGTGACTTACTGTACAGTGTACTGGTGAAAACCGTATGAAAATCTGTTTAGAAGTCTTTGAGTTTATCGCCAACAGACAGACTTGGCAGGGAACTTTGTTTTACATTATGTAATGATTTTTGTATTATTATATAGGACTACGCAATATTAGTATTTCTTCTGCTTAATCTATAACGAACTATTTTATTTTCAAATACACTTTGAAGTATGAAATATGGCAATCTGTTCAAAATGTAGAGTCACTCTCCTAGACAATATCATATAGAAATACTCAATTAATATTATAAAATGGAAAGTCTGTGGGGATGTATAGAATTTCGTAACTCTCTGACGTATAAACTACCGAATACATTTGCGAGGCTTCACGGTAATTTATAATCTTCTAATATATGTAATCTTTTGTAGGTGATAGTCATGCTGATGATGATATTGAATATGAATGGGTCGGCTCGCCCGGGGTAGTACCACCCGACCCACAGAAAACAGACGTGAAGTAACAGTGCATTGTTCCGTTTCGTTGGGTCAGTAAGAGCGCCGGAAGTGCATCTTCCCGTCTCCCTTCCCTCTCTTCCCCCCCCCCCTCTCCCCCCTTCCCCAAAAACACAGGCTGGCAACGCACTTGCAACTTTTCTGGTGTTGCTAGTGTCTATGGACGGTGCTGATCACTAAACATCAGGTGATCCGATTGTTCGCTTGCTTCCTGTGATCCAAAAAAACGTCATAGGATACAATCGGTGTGTTTTGTGACCTGTATAAAGCCTTTACTGTGTTAATTATAGCTCGCACATTTTAATAAGTACTAATTTTACTATTTATGGGTACATGCGTTGAGGTACGGTTTTTTTTCTGTCATTAAATTAATTAAAAAATTATCCAGGTAATTATTTATTTCACTAAACATTTTTTTTTAATAAGAGCAGAACCAACAATTTCCTTCCTCGTCTGAATTCATGGCTCGACCGACTTGCAGTATTGGACATCACTAAAATACAGTCGGACTGCAACCGCATCGCACTCTGAATTAGACGTTTTAGGTCGTACTGCTGTCGTCCGGCTGTCGCACGACACCCGATCATAAATCGGTGTATCGACCGTACGGCAGCAGTCCGACACAAATTGTTAAACTAAAAGCGCCCTAATATATAAAAATATTGTATCGAGTTCAATGATAACTGTTTAAATTTTCGAATAATAAAAACTTCTTAGACAGGTATGAAGTTTTATATCTATGCAAGATTTCAAGACGTCAATCCATTCATTGTTTTAAATTCAACATTATAATTATTAATAGTAATTTTGAAGATAGAAGGGGTTTTTCTAACAATATATAAGATCATAAACGTATCACTTACGGACAGTAGGGTCATATTATATCATTATAATAACATCTTAAGTCATTGTTTCATTAGTTCCTTATACAGGATAAGTGAGCACTGAGGTAGTTATATGGAGGATTAAGGTTTCAAATATGTTGCTGATGATAAACATCATTATAAACACTGTTAGTATTTATATATATAATGTATACGTTATATGTTGCTAAATGTGGCGTGGATGTCGTACTTACAATTGTTTTAAAAGAGCATTTCCATAACAGTACATGATCTCACAATTTTGTATTTCTTTAACAAAATTAAAAAAAAAAACGCATGCGAAACTGCGGGTACAGCTAGTAATTAGTATAAAATTCTAAATGGAACACATTTACCTCATTGTTTTAAGTTTGACTCGCGTAACTTATGCAAAGCCTTCACTACTAATATAGAAGTATGTAAAATCTAGATGAGTTTGTTTAATTTTAAGTTTTAGATAAATTATGATACGATAACGATAACATATGTATACTCTAGTCTATAATCAAACTCCAATTTCATTCGATAATATATCCGAGTGTGTTATAGTAGAAGCATCATCGCTCCATTGAGCGATAATCGCCTGAAACTATAACTATTCATGATCCAGGAAACCCTTTCAATAATTATGGGCTCGAATGATTTTCACACGTCGCTGCCCATCCCCTTTTAACTTACCATCCGTGAATGTTACCGACTGACCAACGAAACTGACCGCCGTCGCTTAGAAAAATCGTTGACCGTTTTTTCAACATTTTAGTATTGGGCACAACTTAATATAACATATCCTAAACAACATATAAAAAAGTCGAGGCAGTCATAAAACTCAAATAATTAAATAAACGTTTTCTCTTTGGAGTTTTCATAACAATTATAATGCGAATGATAATATTTAAATTCCAGAATTTGTTTATTGAAATTATTAATATAAATTTATCTCGTAGCAAATATACAACTCAACGTGCCGCAAGAAGTTTTGAATTCAATAATTGACGACACCAGTGCTCTGTTGTTGATTAACATTGTCTTATAATTGACAATGGTAAGAGATGGTCTGTGTTATAGCAACGCAACGAACAAACAAGCATTATGCAACAAACAATTGGTTTGAAAGAGACAACACATAGTAGTTCACATTGTTCACACAAGAAAATAGTATATCAGCCATAAACAGAGTAACTGTCAGCTATATTAGTAACAAGAATCATTATAAAAAAAGCAACAGTTTAAATATCGGAAGTCACAGAACGATACATTCATAAATGCTCTTGTTTGTTTGTCACTTATATACCACGCAAAACGTTTATCGAACAAGATGAGTTCATGTCCAACAGTACAATTTTAATCCTAGCAAATAACGCGTAACCGAGATATTTGTCAACGTAAGCCGCAACGAGCGGTATTGTGTTCAACTCGCCCGCTTTAATTCTACGTGGCGGAATTTCTTTTTAACTTCATATTGTGATATTATTTTATATACATAAAAGAGCCTATCGACCTTTATAACATGCAACATTATAGGTTCTATTTTGCGTTCATAATTATTAGTTAATGTGGAATATTTAAATAGCAGTATGAACTAAAATGAATTATAAATCACTTTAAAAAGTTGTCATTCAGAACATATAGTTCGAGCGTTTTCAAATCGAGGCGTATCAAAAATACTTTATCTAATTTAGGCCCTAATAAGGTTTTTATGATCGTCAAAACTGCCACCGATTTGGAAAACAACCCAGTCATCAAGAAAAACCAGCAAGAAACTCGCTTAGATTTTTTTAACATAATATATTTACAATACGTAACACGTTATAATCATTTTAGTGGATGCATAGAGTGGAATTAATCCAGTCATCATCATTGTTAACATATTGATTCACTCTATAATGTTCTTTTGATATCAAAGCCCGCTTGACATAATGCTTAAATTAACAATCAAGCAAATCGGCAATATGTTTCGGGACTTTGTTGTAAAACCTAACACTATTACCTAAAAAACTATTCCTGGTTTTAATGAGTCTGAAACATGGGAATACCAATTTGTCACAGTTTGTAGCATTTAGATATTAAATTATCAAGAATTTATTGGGAGGGTAAAGTTAAGATACCGAGTTCAAATCGTGCAAATATGTAATCTGTAGCAAGTACAGCGTATTTATCCCGCTTGAGATCCTCTCCTGAGACAATAGCCGCATCAGAGTTCAATGATATAACTGAATGATAAAACGATGTTAAAGTACCGACACAGACTCATCTAGGTCACAAGTGTCGTCTCGTCGTACCTCTTACCGTCGTCACGCGCCAAAGTAATCCATTCCAGACTTCCGACGTAAACGTCATTGAGATTGAGGTTTGAACACTAATAAATGACTCTTTAAAAATGCCTTTAAAAATTTTTCAAAATGCCAAATTAATGTTTAGATTTATCTCATAATAATTAAAAAAAGGAATATTACGTTCCCACAAATCTTTATGAAAAAGAAAACGACATGACAAGTTCATCCGCCTAAAAAAAAAAAACAAAGTAATCGAACCGTGTTTCCCTTGTGACATTTTTTTTAATGTTGTGGATTAAAAACGGTGCCCGCGATCCATTTGTCATCTGTAGCGACAGAAACGGTGGTCATATTACTGCGAAAAAAATCGTGATTTTTTTTTTATCGAGTAATAAATATATGATTATTTTGTATATTTTCAAATTCTTCAATTAATTTATTATGCCTAGACATGAATAAGTTTTACATCGAGAGTGGCAGCTAGAACGTTTCCTGTTCATATGCCAAATTTTTTATAAAATTCTTTTATCCGCAAAAGGCAGTGTTTGACCACGTTACTACTACAATAGTATTGTCTCGAACAAATCTCGTTTAAAGACAAAAAGGCTCAATTTAGCCAGACTGGACCGCCATTACCAGAGTTGCGATCCCGTCGTTAACATGAATAAATTTTTCTTAGCTGAAGCTTAAGAAACATAAATAAATACCCTAAAACCTGTAACACATAACAAAAAAAGCTTGTAGATTTTTAGTTTAAAGTATATTGGTTGTTTTTTTTTTTAATTTTGTTACACTTTAATTGGTTACATATATCAATTTAAAATGTTGTCTATAACACATTGTACCATGTATATAACGAGTGAGTGATCTAATACGATAAAACATCAAATCAATTTCAAATTTGACTGAGTAATGATCTAAGTGTCAACAAAAAATCAATCAAATAAAAGCAGCCCAATATGAGAACCTTGAGGAACTCCAGGAAGAACTATACAAGCATGGAACAACTGCATAATAATACAATTTGAAAATTATTTCTAAGTTGGGATTTACACCATCTCAGCGATAATATGTAAACCCCTAAAATATGTAGTTTATTAATCAGGCAAATGGTGTTATCAGAGTCAAACGCCTAACAAAATTCTATATGACATAAAATTCGTTCATAGAAATTTATACTTTACGAATTTTAGATAAAGAATTGATTAAATAAGTGGTACTAGAATGACGTTAGGGTTACATGAGCAATATTATACTAATTGGTATGACAAGTCTATTTAATGAGGATAATAATTGTTTTATTAACAACTAATACAAAAACTTTACCGGTGTTTAATAGTACGGTTGCAGTTGCATTTGAGAGTCAGTCCTCTTCTAGATTAAGTGTTTTACCATTTTTGGCAACATCATTATTTAATATCATAGTAGATTGTTCTATTAAAATCTATAAAATATTCATAAGAACTCTAACACCTTTTAACCGATATCGTTCATATTTATTTACGCGGCTACGTCTCGCCCTATAAGCTATGTTTTATCGTTATTAAGTTCTATGTTGTATATATAGATAACGAACGATGATTTATATGACATATGTGAACGTATGTAGTATACACTAATAATAAATGTTAGAGATATAGAAAATAAGAATTCACTTTCATATTTGGAACATTGCTAAATATTATGTCGAATATCTACAAAAATGATGGTGACTATCGACTTATTCACGTTTCTCAAACATTTGCCGCTTTTCTCTTACAATTAGACACAATTACATTATTCACAGAAAGTAAAATGAAAGTATTATGTAAATCATAAACGAATCGGATATAATTCAATGGCCGTCATTCCTAAATCAATCATTACTTTTTTAAAATCCTCTATTGATATAGCATTTAACCACAATATCATCAAATGTTAGATGAAGTTGTGACTTAGATGGTAAACACGCTAAGTCTATAGAGGGACTGACTCTCAAGTGTAGTTTGTTGCCTGAACACATCAACAGGTGCTTAGCGACAGATTTTTAACCATGCTATAATTCCATTAAGATGTTTTCCAGCACCGGAAACTCTGACTCTATTTCAAGGATTCCAACCTACATCCATCGACGCGGTGTCCGGACACGCTATCAACTGAACCATGATCGCTTCAATTCCGATTCGGTACAAATTGATCGTATTTATTTTTACTTTTTGTATTTACATTGTCCGATTACAGTTTCGTGATTATTAGATTGCTGTTCAACCAACGCCAAAATTGGTTCGCAACGTCAATATTTGTTTCCAATGTTCAAACATTCAGCATTTGCTAAAAGGCTTCTGAAATATTTTTTTCTCCTTTTAACTTATATCTTTACTAAAGGACGGTCTAAGTTATTTATTAGAAATTCTACCCTTAGTAAGTGAAAATTCCACACATAATGGATTCTTTAACCAGCTGATAGAGATTTCTCCGGCATATCAGTAACGACCAGCGGAGGATGGTATGCCTAACTATGCTAACTCTTCTAGTCAGCATTTTTTTAAATTGGATTAAACTTAATATATAGATAAGGAGCAGCGACTACCATGCTGTTATAAAAAAAACCAAGGAGGGTGTCAATTCACACGCAATAGAAGTAAAACTATTCAGATTAATTTTTAAGAAAATTTGATGAATACACTTTGGGCGTGGTTAAACATTAGCTTTCGGCATTACTTTGTAATATTTTTATACGTATTAATAACGTTGAAATAGACAATACAGTTTATAATATATAAGAATCCCTCAATTCCTAAATACACGTAAAGTAACTCATCAAATTCGTCAAGTAAATATTTAAGTAATTACTTAATAATGAAGAAATTTGCGTTAAGTTCCACTACTGTCACATTCCGACGGGTTTTGTTTAGAAATGCGTACTGCTACTCGAGATGATTGACAGCAATTGGTATCAGATAAACTGCATGTCTTTTTTTGGCTACTATCAAAAAAGTTCTTTGATCAATTTGACTCGCGTTTCGCATTTGAACGGTCGACGTTAACAATATTTTATTCCGACTTATAGTTCGCATCCGATAAAAAGAAAATATTGGTAAAGATACGACTTTATTACGTGTTGATCGCAACAACTATTCACCGTCGGTGTAAACTCAGAACATATAAATGAATTATTTGGCACTTTATAGTGAGAAAAGTTCAGAAATCTGGTAGATCTAAGCGTTACCGATAATGTTTCGTTTATTAATCTATTTGTAGTGATAGTTGTATAACGATTACAAACAATTATTAAATATATCTAAATTCTGTTTGTTTGTATAGATATTTAAATATACATTATAAAACGCAGAAGAGAATATTACGCAATTTAAAGTACTAGGGGCGCCCAGTGGTCGACATTCGACCATAGTTAATTGATATTTAAAAGTTTGAACTTTATTAGGGTTCTTTTGTACAAGAGTATACTTCTATAATCAAAGGTTTTCATCATGGCTACTCAGTTATTTGCATGATCTTTAATTATATAAACATTTTAAAAAATCTATGTGTAAATATATAAATAAATAGAATCCAATATAAATATAATATAAATATAATATAAAATATAATTGGAACGTAAGAGTTAAAAAATACATACAGTCGAGCATAGCAACCTTCTTCACAACCTCTTTTGAGCTTCGTAATTATTGACAGCTGTCAAAATGTCTTTTATATTTACATGTGTGTATATGTTGTGTAAAATTCAAGCAGTAGTGTGAGTAGTGCATATTTTAATAAATTTAATGTACTACATATACATTTTATATAAAATAAACAGCTTTCTGCACTTCTCCGCCGTATAAACCTTAACGATGCCAAATTTCAAGTTCACCCGTTGACGGCAAATAGGTTAAAAAGGGATAAAAATTTTTTGCTTCTCGTATTAATATATAGATATAAGTGTCATCATTTCACGTGTAAAATATACTCAATCTATAAATATAAATAAAATTTAAATGAATATTATTTTTTCGGATTAAATTCGGAAAAGGCTGAACCTATTTTCATTGAACTTTCACTGATAGTTTGAGTAATACTCTGTATATTATCTAGATTTATATATCATTAGGTTTCTGATTAGGAGCTAAGCGGTTATGATAAAATAAAATAAAGGTAGCTTAAAATTTATTTAAAGACAAAATCAAAATAAAAAAAATATAGAAGACATCGTCTAATTAATTCGATTAAACAATTTAAATTCTATAAATCAATAAAATCGTTTTCAAGGGAAATAAATCACGAACAGCAGGGAAACTGTTTTAAATTGTGATAAGAAGTAATTCTCTATCATAACTTCTAAAACAGATCAATGAATACAATAATTTTACAGTTATATGCCGTTCACTGTGATTCAATTAACAATATATAAAAAATATAACAGTATTTAATTAGAAAAAAGTGTGTAAAAAGAACTGTTCGTTAATTTAATTATGTTTACACATTTAATTTACTAATATTTGAAGATACAACCTAATGGAATACTGTTAGTGCGAGATGTGTCTAATTAACACTTCTAGACTAAAGACTCATGTCTATAGGTTTTCCCAATTAATATTACCATAACATCGAATTTATAAGGCATGTGATGTGTAAAAATAATTAATAATTCAAATTTATTCTGTTCGCAATATTTTGTAAGACCTGAGAAAATGTTATATCACACCTTTTCAATTGTCTTTCGTCGTATAGGATTTAAATGCTTTCTATGATAAAACTACTATCTCTCGACCTTATAAACAACATATTATTTAAATTCATACGAAATGCTAAATTCAGTAAAATAGTATTTTATTAGTAAAAACAATACATTCTTATATTTGGACTCGTTATTAATTATATAGAATTGATTCCTGACTCATCACATTTCGCTAAGGTGAGTTAGTAAACGCAAACACAAAAATAATTCCACAGACGCCATTATAAATTATAATATACCCAATAAAATGTCATCAAAAATATAACGTAAACTCAATTGAGGAAAGAGATTTTTTGCTTCTTTCTTTTCCTTCTAACATTGAAAACAATTGGATAAATATGAAAATCTTAAAACACTTCGAAGACGTCATATTTATATATAATGAGGTGTATATTTTTAAATTTTTATATGTTTTTTTTTTATGAAACTGTTACATATTTTTTAAAGAAATTAAAAAATATATATTGCTAGAGACGTACCTTGATCGCTCGCGATGAGTTCTGTCGATGCGGGCGGCATAAGTCTAACGTGTAACTAAACCGGGTCGCGCGCGAACACTGCCGCACGTTCGCCGCTACGTTTTACGCGGGATTTTCTCGATAGTGATGTTTGTATCGATACTTCAGACATCCTCGACTTATCGATAAGTTTCACGGCTTACCGTGTATAACTAAATGAACGATAGCTTTTCAGTAATTACAAATCGTTATGACTATTAGATTTACTTGTTACACATTTAACTGAACTCAGTTTACTGGTTATTACCAGCTTCACGATAGATTTTGGAATCACTGATTATATTTAACAAACCTCTGCCCGTGACTTAGTCCGCGTGGAATAGTTCCTTCAAGCTAACGCTAACTTTAACTCGCGACTTCGATATTTCTACATAATACATACGTTAACCCCGATTTTGAAACATTCTTCATTGGTGCTCCGCTCCTATTGGTTTTAGCGTGATGATATAGCCTTTCTAGATATATGAGCTATTTAACACTGAAAGAATTTTTAAAATTGAATCAGTACATTCTGAGTTTAACGCGTTCAACCAAAAATCAAACCCTTAAGCTTTATAATATTAGAATAGTAAAAATGTTGGGAATGAATAACCAAAATATTATTTTCAGTGTTTCTAGAATATAAATATATAATGTTGATGATTCTTTGATATTTAAATTTCAGATTGTTTTTTTTTTTATTATTGGAGAAGGGAATGTATATCAGATATCTTTTTGAATTAAAATGTAATGTAATGGATTATACAAATGAGATATAATCTTAGGCATAATTATTAAGAAATATTGCTATAAAATAAATATATATCACAAACAAAAATACGCAATTTTTAAATATAAGTATATATCATATAATCAATTCAAAATATTTACGGTAGTATTTATAGTTGTATATTTTTACGTAATGAACATTTGTTGTTTCGCTTTTATACAATATTCATAGCGCTATTTTTTTTTAAGTGTATTAATGACGGCAATAGTTGAAAACATAACGATTAATACCAGGAATTATGTATGATTAATATTGTATTGTACAAATATAAATAAAACATAGTTCGTCCCTAAATACTAAATGAATAAGAAAAACATGTTAAAAATAATTTTATTCAAAGAAAAGTCTAACAATAAAGCGGATTACCGCATCACGATGAAACGAGAACCGTGTTGTGTTAACAAAAAAATAACACAATACCCTGAAACAATAGAAGACACTTAACGCGAGGCCAAGAACATAATTACATGGTGATCCTTGAAAAACATCGACTGGTCCAGGCTACAAGGAGCGCATGCGCCCGCCCGCGCTGGAACGATTGCCGGGCACGAGCGACCATGTTGATTGATTCCACTAACTTACGCGCAGGTTAGCTCACGGCAACTTGCCTCCGAGTAAAGTCGACCGTTCGAAAAGAACTCCACACGTATCGGCCATACTATAAGGCGCGAGAAGCCTGAATACGAAACGCCAAGCCTGTGGAAAAATCAACAGGTCCCCGTAATTCGGCCGGGTTACGTATGCGTATTGTGTCCGCATACGCTATTTTTCTCTTGCGTTCGGTATTATTTGGAAGCTAAACGTCAAGATTAGTAAAAGTAAATAATTTTTTATGGTTTTTTTAACATATATATTCTAAAGGAATCAATTTCCTAAACTACGTATTCGGCAAGAACTTAGAAGATCCTAGAAATGGATAAACTTTGGTTAAGTAATCACAGTGTCGAACGTTAGCATTATACCTACGAGGATGCTTTTGCCTTGTAAAAATCGTTATCCTAAACAATAATGTATGTATTTAGAAGCTACCGTTTTGTATTTATTCCCTCGTTTATTATAGATCGTTTTAAGAATTATTAATTTTTAATTTATTTTACTTTCATAAAAGATTTCCGAACATTGATACTTGATTCAATTGAAATGTATGTATCTCACAGAATTTGACTATTCGTGCTACTTTTATTTTGTATTTGCTGTAACTGATTTCACTGATGGTTGCTACTTTGATTGAATTCTATAGTTCAACCAATAATTACGAAATGTACATTTGTTTCGTTTTATTTCTTTAAATCGCGTATTATCGACACTTAATATTGTAAAGTTGAAGAGTTTGTTTGCTTGAATGCGGTGATCTCAAGAAATACTAGTCCGATTTGAAAAATTCTTTTAGTGTTAGGTAAAATTTTATCGAGAAAGTTTTACCATCACGCTAACACCAATAGGAGAGGAGCACCAATAAAGAATATTTCAAAATCATTTTTTTTCCTGTTGAGAGATTCCGTTGTGTATCAGGTAGGTTTTGGTAGGTGGTAAATTTTCGCTGAAGCTACTACTGGTTTTAGCATGAATGAGTCGGCACGCTCGGGGTAGTACCACCCTATCACACAAAACCGACGTAAAGTAACGGTGCTTGCATTGTTGCGTTTCGTTCGGTCAGTGAGAGCGTCGGATGCCCAGATCCCCTGTCCCCCCCCTCCTACCTGTTCCATCCTCCAAACACAGGCTGGTAACGCGCTTGCGACTCTCCTGGTGTCTATAGACGGCGTTGATCACTTAAGGTGACCCACCTGTTGGACTGCCTCCTATAGATATACAAAAAAATCTACTCGATATTATGTGTTTTTTACAGTGTGTGCTTATTTATAACAGAATTTAGGTAGAGCCGTAGTCTACATAGATAACAATAAACAAGATACCTTTTGTTTATGTACCATAAAATAATTTGGGAATAATTATACAAAATTAAAATAAAGCACGAACCCCTAATGTGAGGCTGAATGCCTCCTCCATAATAAACTCTTTTTTTCCTTGCAACATATTTTATGTCACCTACCCATGGTGTTTTGGGTCTTCCTCTCTTTCTATTACCTATCTATTTCTATACCTACACATATTACCTGTTTCGTCCATCGACCGTCACTGACTCTGACAACGTCTTCTGACTATTGCCACTTTAGTTTTCACAAAAATAATACAATAATAATAGGTAGTTATATTCAGTAACTGACTCAGTAGTTTAAACTTTTTTTTTTTCGAAATGTCTACGCTATTGACCCAGCAAGGTCTTAACAGCTTCACCGGACTACTAAGGCGAACGCTTAAGGCACTCAGCCAATTTTATTTTGGCAACCAGCTCAAGGGTGCACGGCACACCTCGGCTTGGCTGTTGCCTGTTGCATGCAAAATTACGACCTATCTTAGCTAAACTAGCTAACTATTCATATATGTATGAGTTGTTGAAACGTATATGTGTACCAAGCATACACGCCTAAGCAACTCCTCCATTTATTTATTATCGGAAAATTGAGAGTTTTTCAGTTCGATGAGGGAAAAAACTAAACCCTTCCACTTTCACGTGTAAGCGTGTAGGCGTGCACGTGTGTGGGGGTGATCGTGTAGTGTTGTAGCAGTGATGTATATTTGTGTGTCACCGTACCGCGCGCAAGCAACGCACTCAAGGGCTCCCTATCGAGGGATCGAAACTAGGCTTGAGCCGCTGCCGTGGGAGGCCTAATCGGGTATGCGGGAGCGAAATTAACCCCCAGACCGCGGCGGCGTGATCTGTGGTTACGCGGGCGTGGGCGTGAGCACGCTCTGTTTCGAGGGACAGGCTGGTACTGATCGTTCGCTGACGTGATTAAATCAGGAGGGTCGGTAAAAATGCATCGCGGACGTCTTTTATAACGCGCAGCGTTAGGTACGGGTTCATAGTTTGCGGCGGATACCACTAACGGATTGGGATGATTCGCAGCTTTTTCAAAATAACTAATCGTAAGTGATTTGACGTACGCCCAGATAGAAGGGATCTCTAGGTCTCTATGGAGATTGACTCTCCGAATGTACCACGGGGCACCGGTCACTTTACGTAAAACACGATTTTGGAGAACCTGCAGCTTATGAAAGTTATCTTTGGACATATGCGCAAAAACGGGGCAGCTATATGTCATCACGGGACGGATACACGTCTTATACAAAGTGAGCTTGTGTCTGAGAGACATTTTACTCTTATGACAAAGCAACGGATGGAGGCGACCCAAGACCATAGCGGCTTTGTTTCGCACTCTGTCTATATATGAATTGAACTTTAAATGTTTATCTAATGTGACACCGAGATATTTGACCTCTTCGACCCAAGGGATATCGATTCCGTATAGCCTGATGGGTTCAAATTTATTAGCGCGTTTCGTGGGATCGAAGAGTATTGCGACACTCTTATCGGGATTAACTTCTATGCGCCATCGACGAAACCATTCACCGAGAGTATGAACGGCTTTTTCGATGCGCTTCCTAAGAAAGTCCGACCGCCAGCCGGAAGTGTAAATAACGGTATCGTCAGCGTAACAACCTACCTCGACCCCCCGAGACCGAGGTAGGTCACTGATGAACAGATTGAAGAGCGTGGGCGCTAGTATGGAGCCCTGTGGCACACCTGAGCGTATCGGGTGGGAGGTAGTTTAAACCTGGACCCTCTTATACCACAGTACATTACCGACAATAAGTTTCAAACACAAAAGCGTAATCGCTACTGCTTTGTATTGTAGTGATATTATCACAATACTACCTTGCACGAGTTCTATCATTTACATTCAAAGGGTTTCTAAAACTAGTGTGACCAATTGTTCCCTCGTCGAACAAAAAAATTTAAACGATAATAACTCATTGGTAACATACTCGGGGATCGCAATAATCAATATAGATTCAAATCCTTAATAGAGAAAACTTAGAGTGAAGAAAAAGATCGTGATGGCATTATAACAAGGTCTTGTTTAAGCTAGCTTGGCTAGTTTACACTCTCAAGTTCAAAAATCTGTACATGAACATCTCTTTTAGGCTTGTAATACTATTCCAGATATCATCGTCATTTAAATTGAGGTGAGAATGCGATCAAATGCTAAAAGCTTCAAAGTTTAGAAAAGGTCAACTCCAAAATTATTTATTTTTTAGCAAAGACTTATTTTAACTTAATTGCTACAAACACAATATGCGGTAATAAATTAGTAAAGAAATGAAAATGTTTGATAAGAAAGAATTGGGAAATAATACCAAATGGCAAAATAAAATAGAATAAGAAATATGTATCAACAAAACATGAGTTTGCCAATATTATAATCTTAACAATATTATAAACCTAGCTAGGAGACATACTTAACACTTCCTAATTTTTCTGAACCTTGTATCGCCTCTCTGGATACCACTAATACACCTAAGGGAAGACGGTGGTGTTAGGTGAACATATTCGATAAATAATAAATATATATAGAGATTTGCAAATATCCAAAACAAACCATATCACGATAGAGTTATAGAACAAGAAGGAAAATATACATTGAAATTCATATATCCATAACAAACTCACAGTCCATCCTAGGAATGCAATTACTTATTCACATATATATTCATACAAATACACATGCACTATACCAGGCGTATGATTAAAGGTTCTATTATGTGGTGGTCACATTTAACGTATAATTAAAATATTTAAAATATTAAATAGTAATATCAAAACAAATACTAATAAACAACAAAGAGAACCTTAGTTAAAATTTGTTCAAAAACTTAAAAGTTTGAGAATGATATTTTTAAACGTAAAAAAATCATATCTAGCTTCAATGACAAATTCAAGGAGCACATTGAAGGTTACTCATTACGTAACCGCTTATCGTGAAAACACCGCACAGTTGAACAAAGGGAAGCGGGGCGAGGGTCGAGGTGTTAGACGCAGTCCGGAGTAGGCAACAGAGCGTGATTCATTTATTAAACTAGTTCGTTTTTGCGTACATCGTCTGATGTTGTGTGTATACCAGTTTTGCGTCTCTCGAGATAATTAGGTCAAATATTAAGCATCTATTTTTTTAATTGATTTGGAACGAGAAGGAAGTAATGAGCGATCTGTGAAAGTATTGTAACTATTTAACCAATCGTGCTGTATAAGATGGAATAATAACTATTTTGCAATTGGCACATCAGGTCCATAAATTATACAATTTTGTTACATGTTCAATGTGCTGCAAAGTGGTATGTAACAAATAAATAAATACACGCCAATATTAACATTTTTATCTGTGTTGAAAGTGGTTTTTAATCTCTTTGTCGTTCTTATTAATTTGTATAACCTATATTTCACAAACGCGAAAGTTTGGTACATTTTTTTACGCTTCAATTATTTTGTTTTATGACTAGCTGTACCCGCGACTTTGACACAGGACGCCTGGCAGATGTGGAACATCAAAATTGTTTTGTATAAGTTATATGCATAAAGGAACATATTAACAGGATTCAGTTATAGCATAATTAAAAGATAAAGCTAAAAAAATTGTTAATTAGTTCCATAAAATAATGACTATTTATTTTATTATATACATATTTATTTTTATTAAATACAAAAATTTAACTAGGCGCTGGCGCGATGTGTTTGGTGACGTTTATCAAAGAGCAACCTCAATGCGTGCCACATAACTAGTAGAACAAGTGGCCAACAATATAGAGTTATGAGTTATTGGGATTTTAGTCTGTCATGTAGTGGATTTTATATTTTATTCATAATCTTGTGTTATTTGACTGCATATTGTGTAAATTTGGTGGTGTTTTACGTAATATAGTTGGTTTATTGTGCATAAGTGAAGTGAATGGAAAATAATACCACGGAGCATGAAATTCTGAGATGTCACAAAAACTCCCTGGAAGGTTCTACCAAGGGATCTACGATGCTTAATATTAAAATGATCTCACGACGCTTGTGCTATTATTGACTACGTGACAATCGCAGTAATAATCGGAAAGATTGATGGCCAAAAGTTAAAAAAAAAGATAGGGTTACAAATGTTTTTCAGTATATTGTTAATAGTGCAATGTTTGTGTTTTGCGTCGCCACGTCAACAATCAAGTTTACCCTCTACCTATAGATGTTGCACATCAAAAACCCTACCACCATAGTTTCATTACGATATGTTTCCTTCGCAGGATGCTTCAACTTAGTTAAAATTGTATCCAAAGACGCTATCAACTAAGTCATAATCCACCTTTAGATTGAGCATGTTTACAATAATAGACCAGATTATCATAAAACATCCGATAAAATCGTGGGGAAACCTATACAGAATACACTAACAGAAACTGAACGTACTATAAAAATATATCAACATATCGACACAGGCCTAAATGTATTAAGGAATAAATAAAAAAGCGGATATTTCATAAAAACGAAATGTAAATAATAAATCCGCATCGGGTCCGATCGGTACCAGCGACCTGCCTAGCCAATAAGCAGCATCTCGTTCATGAAATTGAATCAATCAATCACATCTATACCCTATAAGCCGATTTCCATTGGCCTTTATCCAGAAAGTGGAAGCTATAGGCGTTTTCTCGTTGATAAAGTAATTTAAAGCTAACAATAATATCAATAGATTTACATTTCATTTCGTTGCTTATTGGAATGGACGTATACTCCGCTGCAAAAAGGAAAAATGGAGCAAGCACTTGACCTCTTAGTACTCCGTGGTGGTTCTACTAGATCACCAAGTAACAAAATGAAGGATGACTTGAAAATGACCTTAAGACACCAATTGATAAGAGTGGTTGCAGATTTAAAAGACTGGACAGAGTAGGGAGAGGCTTTTGCATTACCTTGTAGGTAGTAGAGCCACGCTGAAGCTATTACTGATTTCAGCATGAATGGGATGGCTCGCCCGAGGTAGTCACACCCTCTCACAGAAAACTGACGTGAAGTAACAGTGCTTGCATTGTTGCGTTTCGTTCGGTCAGTGAGAGCGCCGGAGGACCATCTCCCCTCCCATCGCCCCTTCCTACTCCACCTCCCCTTACCTTTCCCCCCAAACAAAGACTGGCAACGCACTTGGGACGCCACTGGTGTTGCAAGTTTCTATGGACGGCGATGATCACTTAACATCAGGTTACCCGTATGTTCTTTGGCCTCCTATGAAGGTAAACCAAAACGACAGATATATTGAAATACTAGCTATGCTCGCGACTTCGTTCGCGTAGAACCTTATGTAAAAACAACGATTGATAAAATCTTGTAAATGTATCAAGTCCATTTACTTTTCTTTCGGACTTACGCCGCGTCGTCATTAAAATTAGAATACCTTTTGATAGAGTGGACCCATTCTAATGAAACAAAGATTAATATATTCTCGAAGATATGCTTTATGATTTTGAGGTTTTATTGTGAACCCAGTACTTTAATACTGATGCGTGTTCGGGAAATAAATGCTTTATTATTATATATGCTTACTAAACTAAGTGTGACATGCACTTTTCCCATTATACGAAATGAGCCTACTCCTTTCTCAGGAGCCGGCAATGTATTTGTGATTTCCATCGTGTAATAGGATCAAGAGAGTCGCATGTTCGTTTACTAATAGACGCCTAAAAAAATATTTTAAAGATATTGAATCTTTGTCAACGGTGTGAACTAAAACGAATTCCATATTAAATGACTGTTGCTTATGCAGCCGACAGGTATTCACAGTTAGTTTCTCGTTCGGTTCTCCTTCGGCCTTCTTCATTTCGTTGTGATTTAACATATTTTCTGAGACAATTATGTATGATGCTTGCTTCAGTTGTCAAGGCTACTAAATTGACTATGAAATGTCCGAATAACTAGTCAAATCTAAAACATAGTACCAGATATTATAATATGAATCCAAATATACCAAACGGAGTTTTTGGCGGAATTTTAGTCTGTCATGTAGTGGATTTTATATTTTATTCATAATCTTGTGTTATTTGACTATATATTGTGTAAATTTGGTGGTGTTTTACGTAATATAGTTAATTTATTATGCATAAGTGAAGTGAATGGAAAATAATAACACGGAGCATGAAATTCTGAGATGCCACAAAAACTCCCTGGAAGGTTCTAGCAAGGGATCCACCATCTGGTTAGAATATGGATTCACACGTTGCTTAATATTGGAATGATCACACGAAGCTTGTGATAATATTGACTACGTGATAATGGCAGTAATAATCGGAAAGATTGATTGCCAAAAATAAAGTTAAAAAAAAAAAAATATACCAAACAATCTCTTGATCATTATAATGTTAGTACAGTTTAATTTATAAATCAGTTTACTATACCGAACTATGCTTTAAGGCATGAATATTAAAAATCTTTTGTTCCCAACTTCTTAACTATATACGGAGTGCAATTTTACAACGAATAGACAGCTCTTTGTGTTTCATACCGCTATTGTGTGAAGCAAAGTACTCTCCCTTTTGTCTTCTCTATATTTGATAGACTTATAAACTATCTACCATGAAAGACTAAACGGAACAAAATGTTGTTAGCAGTTAGATATAAGCATATATTATAATGTAGTCTAAGTCTCACGTTTATTTCTATTTTTGGTTGATTATTTGAATACTATCTGATACATACAGTGACATTTGATTCATCTCTATGTGAATTTAAAAGAATGTTTATTACGAAAGAGTTGGCTTTATAATCGTACTATGAATCTTAGAAGAGGAATTATTGTCATAAAGAATGTAGGTCAGGAATTATATTACACAAAAATTAGTGGGTAGTAGTAGTAGGTGGTAGAGCCGCGCTTGACGCTAACTCGTTTCAGTATGAATGGGACGGCTCACCCGGGGTAGTACCACCCACCCCACAGAAAACCGACGTTAAGTAACAGTGCTTGCATTCTTGCGTTTCGTTCGGTCAGTGAGAGCGCCGTAGAGCCACCTCTCCTCCTCTTTCCCCAAACACAGGCTGGCAGTGCACTTGAGAGTTCCTTGGCGTTGCAAGTGTCTATGGACGGCGGTAATCACTTAACATCAGGTGAGCCACGTGTTCCTTTGCCTCGTATGACATTTAAAAAAAAATTAGTAGTGCAAGTAAACGCCAATGAATCCGCTGATTAATTCTAATAATTATCTAATCAGATATCTTACCCATTATGAGAAGTAAATCCGTATATTAAAAAATAAACTAGAAATGACTCGCTTTTTAAATGAAAAATCCTACTATTAGAAATGAATTCAATTTATTGGTTAACTAACGCTTTTCGATCGCTAAACTTATAATGAACGTGTTTTGCGTACGCCTTCTTTTGTATCCTTATAAGTTAAGTTGTATATATTGTTATAAACTCAGAAATATGAGCGTCCGCATCTGTGATACAAACTAGCTAGATATAGTCTCTAGATAGACCAGACGCCAACGCAGACCAACGCAAGTTTGAATTACAATTAGACAATAGGAATTGTTCTAAAGAGCTTCCTGACATGTATTCCTTATCATCATTCTAAACTCGCACCTTCCATCGTCGACTGGTTTGCCTCTCATAACATCCTAATATAAAATCACGATAATACTAAACTTCTCTTTAATCATTCTGACAAGTATGCTAGTATAAAATTAGTAACTAAACATTTGCTATGCTTCTTTTACATATTTTGTGTTAAGGATATTTCTTCAATTAATAGGATATAGGGATTACCAACAATGGTTTTAGAACACGTAACATGAATAATAATTAAGTTGTAAGGACTGCCGACAGAAGACAAAGCTGAAAACAATGAAATTGGTCTTCTCTTTTGAATTTTGAAGTGAATTATAGTATGAATTATAATAAAATTATTCACATTAGTTTGGTTTTCACATCTGTTGGCACTCGGAATGGTAGTGATATACTTTGTTATATAGTTTATCAATTAATTAAACATATAATGGACTGTACAATCTCAATACAAAATATAAATATTACATGTACATATCCTCTTATACTACGCATCTCTAGTCTGACGCAAGTGTAGTGCGGTCGGTCACTCTTACTAACATGCCATGACACGAAATTATAAGTTTATCTCCTGCCAAAAACATACTGTTCTACGTGTCTAAAGAAGTTGTCACTTCAAATACATAATATTATTTATTACGGGGGGGCAATGCCGTCTGCCGCCGCATCTATATGGGGGTCATCGGGTTCATGGCCACCTACGGGGCACCGTTGTGGGTCGATACACATACGGCGGCTAAGAAACTGCTAGAGAAGCCTCTAGCTCCCAGAGAAATAGAGGAAAGAAGGAGAGCAAAGAGGGAAGAGATGGTGGAGAGATGGAGGCATGACCTGGCGGACGCACGTTACGGTCGATACACGATCGACGCCGTCCGCCCAGTCCTGCCGGAATGGTACCAGAGGGGATGGGGCTCCCTGACGTTCCGTTTGGTGCAGGTGCTGACCGGGCATGGGTGCTTCCGGATAGCACGCAGGGAGCCGACCGCCGTATGCCATTAGTGCGGCGTTGACCTGGACATCGCACAGCACACTCTATCGGAGTGTGCTACGTGGGAGGAGCAGCGACGCACGTTGGCTGCGGCGGTAGGACAGGATCTCTCGCTGAAGAGCGTGGTTACGGCCATGCTTGGCAGCGAGGATATGTGGAATGCTATGGCCTCCTTTTGGGAGGAAGTCGTCTTGCAGAAGGAGGCAGCTGAGAGGGTCCCGGAGCAGGATCCTCAAAGTGGCCGTCTCCGGCTCTCAAAGTCTATAGAGATCTCGTGCCGTCCCAACCATAGCGGAAGACGTACACCGTGGGGTTTTAGTCCCTGCGAGCTGGACATAACCCACCTTCTCCCCCGGGAGGGTGGGTATCCATGAGGGATTTCCCCACGTAAAAAAAAGATAGGTCGCGATTTTTGTACAAAACAGGCGAGCCAAACAAGCTGAGGTGTGCCGTGCACCCTTGAATTAGTCGCTCAAATATCCCACATCGGCTGAGTGACTTTGGCGCTCGCCTCAATAGTTCGGTGAAGCTGTAAAGACCTTTCCAGGTAAACAGCGTTTTCGTTTTGAAAAAAAAAAATGGTTCTTCGCAACTGCGGCCAGTGCGATACGAGCGTCACGATTGGATTTCGTTCACTATTGAATGTACCCAAACAGGTACATTTAAAGCACTACCGGTTTTAATAAGATGGAATACTTATTGCTCAATAAGGTCGCGGCTACAGCTTGTGATTATCATCTATACTAATATTTGCGAGTTTGGATGTTCAGGATAATCACCGGTACTACTGATCAAATACTGAAAATTCTTTCACTATTCTAAAGGCATATCATGACATGAGTGTTATAGATTACTTTTTATTTTGCTAAATATATATTTTCAATAACTAATCACAATAAATGTAATTAAAATTAGTAAAGATATTATAATATGGCGCGCGTTTCTTGAACACCTTAAAATAAAGAAATGTAACCTGTAGCAAAAATATTCATTACTACTAGGTTTACAAAGAAGTCCACGATATAATATATCTGAGTTTAATATCTCAGCCAAAACAATGATTTTTGTGTTAAAATTCAAATACAGTTTAAGTTCGGATGGAGGTTTCTCGTATACTCTATAGATTCTTTAAAAATAAATAGCTAAAGCAAAATCGAAATTTCGTTCACATAAAGTATACTTCTTACAACATGTTAATTGATGGAGTTGGTTTATTAATTTATTTATAAGGTAGTTAAGTTCGGGAGCGCTGGGATTGTGTTTTTAAAAACTAATAGTCGATTTTAGACAGTTTATTACTATATTGTCGATTTTAGACAAAGAATTATACTTAAAACTAACTTGGTCGATTTTAAGACCTCTAAAACTATGTTTTAAGCCTATGAGAGATGATGCTAGACTCTCTAGAGAAATCTTAACTTATTTCCTACTTTAGTTATTGTGATATGCTAACCTAGCATCTAGCTCCCGTCCTGTTCGGAGAACGCTAGGTAAGCTTAACGGAGTTTAGGCGTGTGTATGAAGTCTGTGGGAATATAACTAGGTACACATTACAGATAATAAGTAACTATGTTTACAATAACGATGTATAGTTTATTTTTAGTCTGCTATATTATACTAAATTATATGTATGCACATATATTGCTTAATAAACACAATCATGAAATTATATATGAGTATGCTAACTTAATTATATTAAGTTAAGAAGAGAATCTGTGTTTATATATTATATAAAGAAATTTACTCAGCTAAGATGAAATATGTCTATGCTGATATCGGCACAGCAGGCGTCACAGCCGTTAATAGTATTGTGTGAACGACGCATATTAGCAATCGGATTATTAATAGAAACGTTATTTTTATAAACAGGAATATGAAACCTGCACCGATCCCTAAGATTGCTGTTAAAATTAAGCAAATATTGTAATTGTGGATAGCCTATGATACAATTCACTATTTTATATAGGTGTGTTAGTTCACTTGCTTGTCTTCTGCTAGACAACGATGATATTTTACAATATTGAGCACGTTCAAGGTGACTAGTGAGTTGTCTTAGCATCCCATATCTAAGACAGAGTATTCAATGTTCTTTATATGAACTGTGTAACAGGGAGACCAAAGTACAGAAGCGTGAGTGTAGGTCTTACTAGATTTTTGTACAGATTAAATATAGACATGGGCCTTTTAAATATCTAAGTGTTACGAAATAGAAAGCCTAAGATTTCATTACTTTTGCTAATAATGTGGTTGTAGTGTGGATAAAATGATAATTTACTATCAAACATAACACCAAGATCTTTCTTTGGCTACTTCCTGAGGTTAAAAGGTAATGCGAAAAAAAACTATAAACCGGTAAAATTATTGCTTGGTCGTAGGCGGGGAGCGGACGTGAGTGACGCGGGAGTAACTTAAGGCGTACTAGGAAGACATTCGTCACCAATATATTATAGTTTTTATTTTCTTTGGACCCGGTAGGTGTTGCTACAATCAGATTCCAGATTTCTTTAAGATCCTTTGCGTTTAGAAGTATAATTAGAACTGCTAATAACCGATTTAACGCAGACATAGCTGCACGGGTCTAATAGTAACATGATATATTAATAAATCCAATATATTGTCATATAAGTATCTTTGAAATTAAGTTCCTAGAGTTAAATATGGTAAAACGAAAATAGTTCAAGCATTGACAAGCAAAACTGCACGTTAAAGTCCTGCAATTGACGATCTACCTCGTAATTCCAGCTGCGTTAGGTGTCCGTCGATGTTGACTGCCGTTTCCCCGTTAACGGATATTACAACTGGACATATTTCCATTAATGTCGCAGCTTACATTTCCGTAGCTGGATCAAGATATTTCGATTCAGCTTCAGCTTTCACTGGATTCTCTTTGCTGTGAACGCTGACATCCAAGAGACATATGCCTTTGATTGCACTCCACTCGTATAGTGCTATTTTGAGCTTATTTTCTGTTCTATTAGTGATAAATTATTATTTCTTTATTACTACACAGACTATCTATCTTGTAATATATAAAAATCTCGTGTCACGGTGTTAGTGTTCGAACTCTTCCAAAACGGCTAGAACGATTTTTATGTTCTTTTTTTTAAATTGTGCATTAGATAAGTATAAGAATAGGTCGTAAAGTGAAGTATATTTCATATCGCTACGCTTAAAGTGTTGATGTTCAGATTTTTTTTTTTTCAATTTTTTTGTTATTGTAATTTTTTGTTAATTGCCATCAAAAATACTTATAAAGCCAATTTTTCACCCTCCTGCCCCACCCTCGCATTTTTTAGTATGATTTTAGTATAGTTGTATAAAGTTTATATGTTATTTTTCTTATGATCAATTTGACGGCCACAGTGTTATATTTAATCGACCCTTAATGAGTTTAATGAGAAAAATATTTATCAAGTTAAACATAATAAAAATCTATGTACATATAATATTGCTGTAGGTGGTAGAGCCCTGCTGAAGCTATTTTTGGTTTCAGCATGAATGGGTCGGCTCCTCCGGGGTAGTACCACCCCTCTCACAGATAACTGACGTGAAATAACAGTGCTTGCATTGTTGTGTTTCGTTCGGTCAGTGAGAGAGCCGGAGGCCCACGTCCCTTCCTCTTTCCTGCTTTCCCTTTCCTTCCCCTCCCCCTTCTCTCATATACAGGCTGGCAACGCACTTGTGACGTCCCTGATGTCGCTAGTGTCTATGGACGGTGGTGATCACGTAACATCACGTGATCCACCAGTTCGTTTGCCTCCTTTGATATAAAAAAAAAGCTGTACATTAAATATTTGTTGAAAATAATAACTGAGGTGGACTTAGTTATTGATATAGAAGCCGAAAATATTTTATTTAGATTTTTTGTCTGTCTGCCTGTATGTCACTGTGTTTACGTAGTACTCTGAAAGTACTCAACCAATTTACGAAACTGTGATTACACATTGATTTACACAGTGATAACTAATATTAATTATAAAGTAACATATACTCTTTGTCCCATGAAACGCAACAGGTCCACCGTGGCAACGGACAAAAGTTAAAAAGTTGTAGTGAGTGAAATTCTTATGGCATCTTTATACCATTATATTTTTTTTAACTGGTTCGTCAAAATGACTGCACGATACCTGATGGAAAGAACAGAGCAGTATTATTTAGCATTATAATTTATTATATAGCAGTATTTCTTTGTGCTGTTGCAGACTAATTAGATAAAAATCTAAAATGTATTACATCACTATATGTTTTTAAAAAGTGAATAAAAATAAAAACCACCACTAAGTTTTAAACCGATTTCACGTAGACGAAGTTGCGTGGGTCAGCTAGTAGTATACATATAATAGAAATGTAAATCTATCGCATCTGTACTTTTTAGATTTAGTGTTGGGATAAGTAATAAATTATAATAATCAACATGAATCATTTTCACAAATGTCCGTCTGTTTGTATGAACACGCGTCACCGCTAAGTACTGCGTCTAGGATAAAACTTCACCAACAAAGTCATAAAGCATATCGTGAAAAACTCCACGCGGACGAAACTGAACATAACAATTAATCAATACTAATATTATAAAGAGGTAAAGTTTGTGAGTTTGTAACGTTGTAGAGGGTAATCTCAGGAACTACTGGTCTGATTTGAAAAATTCATTCAATATTATGTAGCACATTTATTGAGGATGATTATAGGCTATATATCATCACGCTCAGACCAATAGAGGCGGAACACCAATGAAGAATGTTAAAAAATCGGAGTTTTTTTCCTCTTGAGAGCTTCCGCTGCGTGTGTTACCCCAAAGTATCCATTCCACGTAAACGAAGTCGCGGTCAGAAGCTAGTATCTTATGAATTAAAATCAACCGTACAAAATGTTGCACTGCGTTGTAAAATTAAATGTTTAAATGATGCAATGCTTCTCGTGAACGAGGCATGTGTGAAAGAAATTTGATGAGGCGGACGTAATGCCATCTGTTATTCAGTAACATCAATAATTTAATTTTGTTTGAAATACGAACGACCGTTGAATCATTCGGATATTGTTCATAAATATACTAAAATCGTACTACTGGGAGGGTAGGGTTAGGAGGATGAAAATTTAGGATTATAACAATTTTTAATAGCAAAATAATATTAAAAATAATTGTCAAAAAATACATTAAAAAGTCTGAATAGGGACACCCTAATCAATTTAAGGTATAGAATATAATTTACGACCTATTCTCATAGGTAGGTCTACCAAATATACTAGGCCATGAAAGGCCAAAATTTCATTCTTCGTTTGTCGCTTGTTGTCGGGTGTTGCTTGTGTGCTTGTCCTTGTCCTTGTCTTGCCTTGGTCGTTCGGTTGGGGTCGGTTGGTCTCGGGTCGTTTGTGGTCTTGGGTCAATTGGTCTTTGGTCGGCTGGTCTCCTTGGTGTCGCTTGTGTGTTTGTCTCTATCTTGTGTTGGTCGGTCGGTCGTAGTCGGTTGGTCTTGGGTCGTTGTGGTCTTGGGTCAATTGGTCTTTGGTCGGCTGCCCCCCTTCTGTCAGGTACCGCTAAGTTGTACCTACTTTCTTTATTTCTTTGTTGGCCTTGTTTATGTTAAGGTACCGAACAAGTTGTACCTTCGCGTTGTTGCTGTTCTTGTGGCTAAGTATCTGTCACGAATGTGGAGTAATTTCCCGACGGCAGGTGGGGGCGCCTGTCGTCACTATGGGAACCCGTGATGTGAGGCACGGGCCACGGCCGCTGCTTCTGGGGGAAGCACGGGGGTGCAATGCACCCTCGAGACGTAGGCCGCCCGTTCACCATCTCGTGGGCGGTCCGAGCGCGTGACCAGGGCGCGGAGAATGCTCGCGCGATCCAAACCCTGGCTCACATCACATCATCGCGCCGTGCGGCCGGTGGGATTTTTAGCCGGTAGGAGTCACGGCATCACCCTTCAGCTGTTGCCCCAGTCCCCATCGACAGCTGGAGGGTTTCCGATGTAGGATTTTCCCCACCTAAAAAAAAAAAAAAGGTCTACCAAATATATTTTATTAGATTTATATATATCAGAATTAATTAGTAGAAATTTTATTAATATAGTAAATTTTTATAAGCGTTACAGAGCGTATACAATTTTATACATGTTTAAAAAACACAGTTTAAATATTTCGCTTAAAAATCATTTAACTTTGTTAAAATCATGTAAAATATGTGGTAAATCTGATCAAAGAATGTTCATACGAGTTGGTAACGTTGAAATGCCAGTGAAATTTTATCCACATGTGGAATACATTTTGCGAATATTAATTTGTTCGACACAAATACGCATTACTCAAAGTGAATTATCATATTTAAATATATAAATTTCTGCAATGCTAATTACGTATTTAATTAATTAACTCAATTATAATTTGTTCAGACAACGCACTGATCGATACAGGTTCCAATTCTAGATTAAGTGTTGTTTCTATATGTATTGGCACTCGGAGTAATAATAATATATATCGAGGTTGCCACTATTGACCTGCAACACCGCGCTATTGACTATATCGGGGGTTACTACTGACCTCAAACGCTATTGGTTGAAGTTATCGTCTGTTCATTATTTACCCCGATGTGAGACCTTATTGGTTGGCGATATCGGCTGTTTACGGATCTTGAAGCCTTAAAAGGCGACCGATGAGTAGATGTTGGGCGTAGTCGCTCAGACAGTTGGGCTAGTCGCACTTACGGATAATTCATCGTAACTATAGTCAGTGTTGTGTTTCTGAATCGATTAACGTTTTATTCGATTGTTCATAGTGGATTGATCGACCAAATCATAATCACGGCGTCATTAGTGATGACGTCATCCTTCTACATGAACGCAATTTTATTGCTGCTGCGACATACACATTTTTATAAAGTCTACTGATCAATCTAATGTATGATAAGCTACGTAATAGCAATAATACATGCACACATGCCCCTATACAACGCGTGCTATAGGACGCAAGGCACGCTAGTTCAGTATTTTTGTTATGAAAACTTCTTTAGGCACGATGAGTGGTATTTTTGGCCGTGGTAAACCACAATAATATTTATGATTTTATTTAACAAATTCCGAAATAAAAATATTGTCATTCTTCCGAAATTAAAATATTATCATTCACACTATCATAATTTAAAAATTCAAATCTCCGTACTATTGTCTACTTCGGGGGTGTTACTAATGACCTGAGACTCCACTGGTTGAAAGTTATCGGCCGGTCGTAACTTTTTTTTTTTTTTTATTGATGCACCACAAAATGACTGCACTATGCCTGATGGTAAGCATAGTACAATCCAAAAACAGTGGCGACCACCGAGAGACAGATTATGCGTCGTCAGTCGCCGCTGTCATGCCGGCCATAATGACGAAAGTCACTGGATATGTACAGGCTGATCCTGAAACGCGACGCGCAAAAGCGAGACACTATGACGGGCTTTTTCGCCATGGACATGGTGGTTGCGACCCAGTCGGGCTGTAAAACCCTACCACCCCGCTATCGCCATTGCCTCGTTCGTTGATCAGCAGGGTGCACCATGTGCAGGTGAGGTTGGCTTGGGTGTCTCAAGTCTTAAGATGTTACTCGACACCCCTTACACCCCATACTTGGACTCAATGCTATAAAAGTCGAGTCAACCTTTGGGACATTCTCACTTAAACAGTTAAGCAAGTAATATCTATGATACGAGCACATAGTGCTTGGTTACTATACTAGTGTTGTATTTCTGTATCTGCTAACTTTGTATTTCATTGTTCTTGGTGGACTGGACCTGACATATCCCGACGTGTTGGAGGAGCTGGTCTCGCCCATATCATATCGGAGGAATTGGCCCGTGAAGAACGTAGAGAAATGGGACCGTGGGTCATTCTCGTGTGGAACGTCGACCCTTTCATATCGAGTTGGTATACAGTTATATTTAGTAGTGTATGCTGAGTCCGCTAAGTGACGTTAAAGCATTTTTATTATTATTTTTGATTAATAATCGCTAATACTAGTTATTTAATTGTCTTGAGTTTTTGCTTCTGTTAGCACTACTACTTATGACTGCCTAGCAGCTTCATGTTACAGATAATTCTTCTTTATTTGTGGAATGTTACGTAGTCATTTAGCAACCATTTAGCGACCTGAACTTATTGACAACGTCCGGGGCGTTACGTCCGCAGCTTTGTCTGAGTTTATATCTTTTTACAAATGATGACGTTATATCATCAACAATAGGAGCGGAGCACCAATGAGGAATGTTTTCAAATCGGTGTTAACGTACGTATTATTTAAAAATATATTTACCTTTTACGTAAACGAAGTTGCGAGTTGAAGTTTGCGTTCGTCCAAAGTAAGTATTCTATGTGGAAAATGTCGCGGACAGAAGCTAATACGTTATATTTGCGTATTTCTTATAGTTTATGTACAGCACGCCAAGATAACCCTAATTCGGCAGGTTTATTTCAACTTACTCCGTCGCCTCACACTGCGAGGCGGTTATATCAGATAATATCAGAATAACGCATAGAAAATAAATTATGAAGCTAATGATTCAATTTAACCAAATATAACGATAAACGACAAGCAAGTAGGTATAAACCTTTCAAGGGGAAATCCCTACGGATACCCACCCTAGCCGGGCAGCTGAGGATGAGGTATGTCCGACTTGCACGGACTAAAACCCCATGGTGCCTTCAATCACCTATAAGCTGAGGAGCAGGAGCTGCCGAAGTGGCACTGCGTCTACCCCCGATAGGTGTCGGCTCCTCCTCAGTGGCCAGGTCGCGGTCCAGGGGTCAAAATCATAGACCTCTCAGAAGAGGGCGAGAGTTGCCTTCCCCGAGGATCGTGGGAGGCGCATCAGCACAATGCGTCTCAACTACACGTGCCCGCATCCATCGCCCACAGGCCCTTTATACGCCGGCCTCAGGTCATTGCTAATCCTGCGCCGTCGTCCCTCTCCCTCCTCCTCACTTCCCCTTCCTCAAACACAGGCTGGCAACGCACTTGCGATTCCTCTGGTGATGCTAGTGTCTATCGACGGCGGTGATCTCTTAACATCAGGTAACTGGCCTGTTCGTTAGCCTCGTATAATATAAAACCGGTGGATAAAATGGTTTATAAGGAAAGTTTTGGTATATAAATTGTTAAGATTATTTTTTTATAACCAAGAGAGGACAACGTCTACCGATCTCACTAGTGTATAATAAAAAGATGAACCATATTAAATTTCTTGCCGGTTCTTCTCGATGACCCGATTGTTATTCCAAACCGGTGGTCGTTTTGACGCTCATAAGTACCTTCTATGAGTCTAAATTGACTACATAAAATAATTCCATGTTATACACAAAATATTTCAAATAAAATATGTTTTCATTAACTAATACTATCCTCTGCCCGCGACTTCGTTCGCGTGGAATAGATACACTAACACGCAGCAGTTCTCAAAAAGAAAAAACATCCCAATTTTGAAACATTGTTCATCTGTGCTCCGTTCCTATTGGTCTTAGCGTGATGACATATAGCCTATAACCATTCTCGATGAATGGGCTATATAACACTGAAAGAAATATTCAAATCGGACCAGTATTTCCTGAGATTACCACCTACAACGTCATAACATCACAACGTCACAAACTCACAAACTTTACCTCTTTGTAATATTAAGTATAGATTAATCCTTTCAGTAAACAACATAGTCGTAAAGACCATTTTCTCTACCTTTTGCATTATAAGAATGAAGATATTTCGGAAATCCCCATAAAAGCTTGACGTCATTAAGATGCCCGTTTTACTGTAACCGCGTGTAGGGATACCATATTTCACGTCTAACCGAGACTTTCCAGTTTTGGGATATAGAAATCTAGGATTGGGTAAAAGCGGGCCATTTGATAAATCATACGCTTTAAAATCAAAGTACCTGGGCGACTGAGCGAAACTCGGTTTTATAAAAAAATATTAAATTAAAATAGACTGTTAGGTTTGCCTCACAAAATTAGCGTTTTTTCACAAAAAAAAATGTATATAAAAAAGAGATATCTTTTGCTGCCACTCGGATTCGAACTGGTCTTACACGGATTTTCGAAGCAGCCTATTTCTATCTGAGTTATTTTCGTCTTGACAGCGCCGGCGAAATTTACCTTTATATTCCAGCTATATTTTTTCATTGCCTGAAAATTCAGTTAAAAAAAGTTTTCTATAAATAAAATCCAGTGAGATCGATTTATCGTTCCCGAAACTACCTACATACTAAGTTTCACAGAAATAGATGATTCCGTTTCCGAGATCCTGAATATATACAAATAAAAATACACAAGAATTGTTCGTTCTAGATAAACATGTTACCTCAATACAATGTGTCTTTTATAACAAAGTTTAATAATAAATATTTCGCTGTTCCTGTATTTTTATGACGTATTATATTTATTCACACTATCACACTGGTGATGAATATTCTATCATAATATTTTTTAAAAAGTTTAACTGCTATAGAGTACATAAATATTGTAGAATAGCAAACATAAGGGTCATGAATTATGACGAATAAAGGTTATAAAAATATAGGATTCGACTTATCGAAGGTATAAAATAAAAAAAAACAACAGTTACCAAAAACATTTAATATGAAACTTTTTATTTGTGTTTTTAAATTCTGATCCGCAACCTTTTTCTGTGAGGAAAAGTGATGGAGGTAAACACTGTGTCGGAGAGTGTTGAAAACACCGGTGCTTGTCTGATCACACCGAAGTTAAGTGCCGTCGGGCGCGGTCGGTACTTGCATGGATGACCATCTGGGAACACCGCGTGACGTTAGGTTTTTATTGTATGTTTTTAATTACGATATTTCCCTTCTATTGAGGGCACACACTGTTTTTTTTATTATTAATACCAAGGATCCTCAATAGCTACGTAATAAAAAAAGTTGATAGTCAGAGGGGAAAAAGCACTTAACTATTCTGTCTTTGGCTTTTTAAATAAACACCAATATTTTTATATCAATGTATCACTTTGAACACGGCTATTTAATTCCAATCTAAGTATAGGTACTATTTTCATAACGAAACAAATGATATACATGCATATTTAACATACAAATACATAATTATGCTCATGAGTTTTTGGCGGGATTTCAGTCTGTCATGTAGTGGCTTTTATATTTTATTCATAATCTTGTGTTACTTGACTCTATATTGTGTAAAGTTGGTGGTGTTTTATGTAATATGGTTAGTTTTTATTGTGCATAAGTGAAGTGAATGGAAAATAATACCACGGAGCATGAAATTCTGAGGTGCCACAAAAACTCCCTGGAGGGTTCTAACAAGAGATCCACCATCTTGTTAGAATATTGATTGACACGACGCTTGATATTGTAATGATCGTGAGACGCTTGTAATATTATTGATTACTCGACAATGGCAGTAATAATCTGAAAGACTGATTGCCAAAAATAAAGTTAAAAAAAAAAAATTATGCTCATCAAACATGAGTCTCAATAGTAGTGCATACAACGGTTGCGCTACTCATGAAGCGAGCCGACATAGACTGACTTCTCTGAAAAAAAAAAAAAAACGCCCCGATTATGTACGGTAGTTTGGAGAGATTCATTATTTCAAAATTGGTTTCTGCCTACCACAATATGGCATGGCCCATGCCACAAAAATGTATAGACTGATAGATGTCCCACAAATTTGGGATTATAGTATGGTAGCCCTGTTCGTGTGATATTAAGACAAAGTACGCTATAAAGTGAGCTTTAGCGTACGTGCTGACGTCACGACGGCCAATTGGAAGAGCGCATGTTAGCAGAGTGCTACAGGAAGTTACTGTAAGTTCACGTCGGTTCTATATAAAGGCCTCAGCTTAGTTTTTTCTTTTTTTTTCTAAATTTATTGCAGATGTAAATCAGAAAAAACCTAAAAAGAAACGTGCGATAGCAGTCTTCTTCGCCGTCGCCAAGGCCTTCGACAAGATCTGACAAGCAAGACTTTAATCGTGTCAGTCTCGCGTTCCCGACAGGTTGATATAATCTTATTCTATATAATATTGTTATATATTGTTATATGTTGATATAATATTGTTCATATAATCCAAGATTGGCTCACCAATAGGACTTTCGGCTATAGGGTGGAAAGTAACGATAAAAGTGAAAAATTATAAATAAGTATATGCACTATACACTAAAATCAGATATATAAAATACAATAAACCACAACAATAAAATAAGAACTGTCAAATTAAACTACGTTTAATTTAGGCAGTTATTAAACCGTGTCTATATCTAGATTAGGATAAAAACTGTTTCTGAGAATGTGTATTTCGTGTATTCGAGCCGCGTATACACGGTACAGTGTCACCTACCGAAGTGTAACGATTTACCTTCGTTCACCATTTAGAAAGAACATAAAGTGCGCCTACAGAAGATTTTAATAATCAAAGCATCTAACTAAGGCCTTGGGCACAGATAATGCAATATAATCGCAATCATCCAAATATACAACAAAATTTATCAACGAAAACATGTTCAAGGTCATTGGTTCGCTAATATCGAACCTCGATTTTTACCAAAGATTTTCTCAAAATTCCCTGGTTCTACTTATTATACACTAGCGGGCCCGGCGGACGTTATCCCATCCTGATAATAAAAAAAAATCTTCACTAATTATATACCTAAACCTTCCCCATGAATCATTTTATCTACTAGTAAAAACTGCATAACAATCCGTTCAGTAGTTTTTGAGTTTATCGCGAACCAGATAGACAGATGTGGCAGAGGTTGAGAAACCACAGTTCACGGGCCGTACGTGGCTCTTTCACTCCTTAGTGCGACTCTTCCTAAGAGTGTTTAGTGCAGACAGAAAATATTATCTATTAACTTGCCTTGTAAGAAACAAGTAAACATTTTTAAAACGTAAGTTACAGTAGCACATTTTTGGAAAACACGACTAGTCGCTCGCAAAAAAGAATCTTAACAAAGGCAAGCTTAAGAGTACATAGCCTAATTACTTTCGTAAACATATATCTATTATATCGAGCTTAAGTTAAAAATATGCACTTTGAATAAATTTTAGTTTTGTATTGTGAAGTGAAAATTTCTTTAGATGCGATGAGCCCATTTTTTTCCTCTGGAGATGAATTTATGAATTCGCATGATGCTAGTAAGTGTGATTGATATTAAGTGCTTACGCGGCTTGCGTCAGATTATTACAAAAAGTTAAATACGTATAAAACATTTGCTTTAAAAAGGTTACGTTTTAAAAGCACCGCACTCGCTGAATGTTCGCCATCTTGCTCTTTTGTCTCGCTTTGGTTAAGTTAGGTTAGACTTGCGAAAAAAGGATAACGCGAACTTCTCTCGGGCGAGTGCGGTACATTTAGTACGAAACTTATTTGGTGCAAATATTTGATATGTATTTAACTTTTTCATAATGACACTGCTAATGTTTATATTTTGTATTGAGACTGTTCAGACCATCATATGATTGATTGATTAACAAACTTTATAGAAATGTTTATATTTATTGTTCCGAGTGTGGCAATAGATTTAAAAACCGGATTACTATTAATAATATCAATAGACAAATCATGAAATTTTACACTGTAATTAATTTAAAAATTCAAAAAAGAAAACAGTTATTTAATTGTTGTGAGTTTTCACTTTTGTCGGCAATCCCAATGAATGGCTCGATACTTTTATATTTGACTCTTTTGGATGACAAGTTTGTCGACTACTGGACTAATATAACACATTTATTCATTTCACAAATGTATTAATATATTTTAAATTTCGTTACAAGATGTAAACACAGTTTAGATTGCTTCTCTCGCTCTCACACGGTCAAAATACACACACTAAAAAGTGCTAGAACGATACTGAGATTGTGTCTGACGCGATACTATAATTCTATCATTGTATAAATCTATTTCGATAATTTTGTATGCTTATGACATAGCCCATTGTATCCCGAGGCACATTCAAAGTTCAGTGCGTATGAACAAATGCTAATACTCCACAGCGCCATCTACTGACTTTGCCAAAGCTGTAGCCGGGAATTTATGAGGGTACCCCTCAGCATAGATGCCAAGAATCCTCGACCCGTTTCGACCGGCAACAATTTAGGCTCCTCTTTTGGCTGCAAACCAAAAACTAACTATTGTTTATGTATTTAAGCTATGTGTTTCATTTTTTTTACCCTACATATTTAAATGTATTATTCTGTACAAGCTATGTATTTAGCGTTCGACTTTTTTTATATATCAAAGGAGGCAAATGAACTGCTGGGTCACGTGTTGTTAAGTGATCACCACCGTCCATAGACACTAGCGACATCAGGGACGTCACAAGTGCGTTGCCAGCCTGGATATGGGAGAAGGGGGAAGGGAAAGAAAGGGAAAGCAGGAAAGAGGAAGGGACGTGGGCCTCCGGCTCTCTCACTGACCGAACGAAAACAACAATGCAAGCACTGTTATTTCACGTCGGCTATCTGTGAGTGGGGTGGTACTACCCCGGAGGAGCCGACCCATTCATGCTGAAACCAAAAATAGCTTCAGCGGGGTTCTACCATCTACAGAAACGACTACGATGTAACTTGACATTAAGTAACAAAGGAAGTTAGTATAAATAATAATTAATTTTACACAATACAACTTCATTCTAAACTGAACATATCTTGTATTATGGCTGAAAAATTGATATACATGACCTGTTATATAATCTATACTTCTATTCTAATATTGTAAAGAGGTAAAGTTTGTGAGTTTGTGACGTTGTGATGTTGTGACGTTATAGGGGGTAATCTCAGGAACTACTGGTCCGATTTGAATAATTCTTTCAGTTCTATATAGCTCATTCATCTAAAATGGTTATAGGCTATCATCATCACGCTAAGACCAATGGGAGCGGAGCACAGATGAAAAATGTTTCAAAATCGGGTTATTTTTCCTTTTGAAAACTGCTGCGTGTGAGTGTTAGTGTATTTAAGCCACGCGAACGAACTCGCGGGCAGAGGCTAGTCATAGATATAGTAAAAAAAGTAGAGGCAGTTATGAGGACTACGTACAGAAGTGAAAACAGTTTCTCCTCAGCTGCGGCTTCTTGGACGCGCAGGAACAGCGCCATCTAACGAAGCATCCCCTGCGACATAGCCCCAGCTAAAATTAGCTGGGCGAGAGTGAGAATATCACTCTCGTATGCTTCTGTCGCAGCGGACGCCCCGCCGGTCAGCGACTGACGTGCATCCGGAGTCGGCATGCGAGGAGCAGGCACGGGGGTGCGGAGTCCAGTGGGCGAAGCGGTGGTCAATGTAGAAGAGGCGGCGAGATCCGTAGGCTGGCTAGGGATCGTCGGGTGGTGGTCTGGTTGGCTCTGAAAAGAGCCTTTTGTGGATCGTCGGCTCGACGCAGGAGGCGGAGCGGACGAAGAAGCGCTGGACTTGCGCATCGTCGCGTAGGTCGGAGCACGGGCTCGCGGACGACCTCGAACGCGGTGACGACGGAGCCGTCTCAGGAAACCAGAAGAGACAATAAATACTTATATAAAAGTTTGTGTGTACGTGAGCATTTTTTTCTTAGAACTGACTACGCTATTGGCCTAGCAAGGACTTAACAGCTTTACCGGACTACTAAGACGAGCGTTTGTGGCACTCAGCCGATTTTTATTTTCGCAACTAGCTCAAGGGTGCACGGCACACCTCGACTTGGGCTGTTGCCTGATATATGCAATTCACAACCTATCTGAGCCAACCCAAGCTAAGCTACATATTCATACTTATATGAGTTATTGAAACATGTTACGGACACAGCTGAGCCTCGTAATGTTTATGATATAAAATACATAAAAATACCTTAGGTAGAGCAGGCATTATGACGTAAAAGTTTTGCGAGGCTTAACAACGTTAAGTATTATGAATAGTCATAATTTCTCATGTAAAGTTTTGTATGTTTGAATGTAGATAAGTAATTATGTTTGGAATATTAAAGAGTCTTACGTCGTTTATTATAATGTCTTATGTAGTGATAAAGTTCTTATGTCGATGATATAATGTTCTATGTAGTATTAATGAGTATTATGTCGTTTAATGTCTCGTACATAGAATATCTCACGGTAAAACCGTATGTGTTAATATATAATGTTTATGTTAGTTTAACTTGAGTCATAACGTTGTAAGAAGAGTAAATAATGTGTTCTTATGTATATCACTCAAGTAAATAGCCTTATGTAATGATTAAAAGTATCGTTAACAATATTTGAATTTAACCGCCAAACCGATTATTCTTATTATTTGAAGGAAATTGTACTGAACCACCACGTAAAATGTGTCGTCGATTAATGTAAATTGTAAATGTGTATGGTAAATGGCGGCATCCTTAGGACACAAATAATGCACTAGGGGTAAGTATGTAATCGTGTACATATATAAGAAAAAGTGTATGTAAAACACCGGCTTTCGCAACACGATTAAAGTAGTGTAAACAAGTATTCTTTATAAAATATACAGTCCACTGAAGTTTCTGCTGCTGAAGTTTTATTGAACCCGGATAGAACCTTGACCTCAATAAAACATATATGTGTACCAACCATACATACCTCGACAACTCTTATATGTATTTTGTGTCGGATAATTTTTCTAAGCTATTTCAATTCGATAAAGGAAAAAAATAAAACCCTTCCACTTTTATGTGTGACCATATGTGCGTACACGTGTGTGGAAGTGATATGTGTAATGTTGTAGCAGTGATGAAAAATTTTGTGTCACTGTATCGTGCGAGAAGCGTACTCAAGGGCTCCCCACCGAGGGAACAGACCTAGGCTTAAGCCGCTGCCGAGAGGGGCCTAGTCTGGTAGTACGTGAGCATGTGAGGGGGTAAGAGTATTACAAAAAACCAACATGGGATTAATTGCGTGTTTTAGATTTAGTAAGAACAATAAATATTTTAAACATTAGTTATAGGTTCTAGAATAGAGTATCAGTGCAATCTACTATCTAATCGACTCGCCGGATGGTAAACTTGAACACCAAGGTAACTTTAACGATAGTGATATCACTGAATTACCTTCTTTTGTATTCCTTTTCAAATATTTTAAATATATAAAAATTTGTGTCATGATGTTTTTTTTTTTATCGAAGCACGACATAGTGACTGCACTATGCCTGATGTTAAGCATAGTACAATCCAAAAACATCGGCAACCACCGAGAGACAGATTATCCATCGCCGGTCGCCGCTGTCATGCCGGCCATAATGATGAAAGTCACCCGGTACTGGATATGCACAGGCTGATCCCGAAACGCGACGCGCAGAAGCGACTCACTATGACGAGCTTTTTCGCTATATACATGGTGGTTGCGACCCAGTCGGGCTGTAAAACCCTACCACCCCGCTTTGCCATTGCTTTCGCCATTGCCTCGTTCGTTATTCAGCAGGGTGCACCACGTGCAGGTGAGGTTGGCTTGGGTGTCTCAAGTCTTAAGATGTTATTCAACACTCCTTACATCTCTATTTCCGATGAACTCCGAAACTGTCCAACCGATCGTCATGAAAGTTGGCATTTATATATAATTTGATCCAAAGATAGGATAATTTATATTTCAATTAATAAGAACTAGTGGGCGCCCAGTGGTCGACTCTCGACCATATTTATTTCATATTTTAAAGTTTGAACTTTATTAGGGTTCTTCTGTCATAAGGTTATTTCTGTAATCAAAGGTTTTCATCATGGCTACTCAGTTATTTGCCATGATCTTTAATTATATAAACACTAAAAAAAATCTACGTGTAAATGAAAATTGAAATTAATTATAAATTTGAAATAAAAATCACGTGGTAAAGCTCTCAAAATTTTAAGCAAACATAACTTTATGAAAATAAAGAAATTTATCGCAACCCATGACATAATTTTCAATTAATTTTACACGACACCATGGGCGGGTGGTATTTCTGGGTGATATTGAATTAAATGTAGTCTGTTCATTATGAGAAATAGTGATATGCCCAGTATCATCGTTTGGAAAAATAATGGATCCACAATAAAATCAAATGGTGAATTCAATACAAAGATATTTTTAATACTACCATTAGCTTTTGAAAATAAGTTCTTTTTTGTTGCTACATAAGGTTGAATTGCAACATTGTAACCGCGGAGGTCTAAGTCATGGATTACTTTTATGAACAAAATACCTATTTTGATTATCCAAAGTATTATTTGGCTCATTTTTTTATTTAATCGTCATTTGAAGTGAGTTCACCATAAAAAATCATAAACATTACAATAATAGTTATATTTTATAATATCATTGTTGAATGTAGGATGAAAAAGGGTAATTGGAACGTAAGAGTTAAAAAATACATACAGTCGAGTATAGCAACCTCCTTCACAACCTCTTTTGAACTTCATAATTATTGACGGCTATCAAAATGTCTTTTTTATTTACATGTGTAGATAAAAATTGAAGCAGTAGTGTGAGTAGTACATATTTTAACAAATTTAATGTACTTCTAATGCATTTTATATAAAATAAACAGCTTTCTGCACTTCTCCGTCATATAAACTTTAACTATGGCAAATTTCAAGTTCACCTGTTCACAGCAAATAGGTTAAAAAGGAGTACAATTTTTTTGCTTCACGTATTAATATATAGATATTTTAAATTACAAATAAGATGGTTGTCAATTTTGATTATAGTAATTCGTTGAAGTTTCATCAGTATCGAATAGATGGCGCTTTAAATTAGTTTCTTGAGAGAAAACTGTAGGACCAATAGCTGAGTTAGTTATAATAAAAACCACACAAAAAAAGAAAATAAGTAAGATCGATCTACTAGTCATCTGCTCTCGATGCTTAGTTTGATTTTCAAAAGTAGTGTTTTAGTGTTTTAGGGTGAAAATTTAATAAAGTATTTCTTATTATGATTTAACACTATTGAGCAATGAAGCCCAGAGATAACCCATGAAATCTGGTGAATCCAAGCCGACTGTTTCATGTCAACTAATGGATTCTATTGTCACGTATATTCTAATAGCAAAGTTATACGAGAAATCACTACATATTGGCTGCAGAATTTGCAAATTCAGATTACGCACCAACCGTAAACGGTCTTCATCAAAGCAACTACATAGTTGCCTTCGTATAGATAATACCAAAGCCGTCTGCCCAGTAGGTCTATAGAGATTCACGTTTTAGTTTACACTATGCAATCAAAATCTAATTTTGTCATTTCGAAGCAAATATTTAACCATTTCTGTTCTCTCATTTCTCGGGAAATACGTTATCAAGTCTTCGGATTCTAGCAATATGCTATAGGTTGTTCGATAGTTATTAAAAGTTTCACTAACATTTTCACATTTATTAAAAACAAAACTGAGAAATGTTAATGGTTTCTTTTCGAACTGACTACGGTATTGGCCTTGCAATGCCTTTATAGCTTCACCGGACTATGCAAATGTTAACGGGGCTCAGTATTGTATTTAAATTATTATGCTACTGAGGAACTATATTACCAAAGTGCTTTTATTTAAAACATACACTAACTCATATCTTTTGTAGAAATTGTTATATGAATAATTGATACATTTTACATGCATAATCTGTCAACATCGTTTTCTTTTTCTAGATTTATAATATTACTTAAAAAAACAATAGGTGATTTTCAATGGCAGGTATGGTTACCATCGAGGCTTAGCCTAGAGAAGATGAGCCGGGAGATCCATCTTCCCATTGCACAGGTCCAGCGGAAGGTCCGGTGTGTACACGGTCATCCCCTGACAAGGACGGGACCCGGCGGCGACGTTTTTCTGCTGCCAGGTCAACCGCTGGGGCGGCATGATGAAGTCTGTAGATCTCGTATCGTCCCAACTATAGTGGCGGATGATACACCGTGAGGTTTTAGTCCGTGCGAGTCGAACATAACCCACTCTCTCCCCCGGGACGGGACGGGAATTATCCCACGTTAAAAAAGAGTTATGCTTATAGCGATTTCTTAACTACAGAGTATCGTATAAGTTTTTATATAGATGATATTTGATGTAATTCTATATTGTCACCGGTCACAAAATCGAAATAAATAAACGTAATTAATATTACGCGAGCTTCATTCTTTTTTTAAAGATTTTTATCGAAGTTTCTGTCAGAAATATTTCGACAAGTCAATAAAATCATAATGTTACATAATCGCATCGCTGTTGTAAAATAAATAAATAACATGTTATTCATATTCGCGGATGTTGCAGGTTTCATCTGATCTCGTTTTAAATGTCTTACGGTCGATCACATCGTTGCAGAAAGTAGAATTTTTAAATTCTTAATTAACTTTAATAACTTATACGGATACTATAAGCCTCGAGAGATAGATTGCTTGAATGCACTACTATTTGAAAACGTAATACTGTATTCAGTGCATTATAAGTATGAACGTGATACAACATACATTGTTATTTTTACTTTATCCTTTGGTTCTCTAAAATCCTTCTTGCATCTAATAAAACTAGTGGTTTTTTCAAATATTAACGTAAGCAGCATCTTTGCCGTTCTTGCCCCCCCCCCCCCAAGTATTTTTAAATATATTCTGGTAAAAACTATACTAATATTATAAAACTGACGCGTTTTTTGTCTAAACCCGCTAATCTCAAGGTCTACCAAGTTTGATTTGAAAAATTAATTTAGTGTTTAGATAGCTGATTTATCGAGGTAGGCTATAACCTATAGGTTATATTATTACGCTAAGACCAATAGGGACGCAGCACTAATCAAGAATTCTTCAAAATCTTTTTTTTTAGCGTTAGCCCAAAGTAATTATGTAAATAAATATTGGTTATGATATTACAACCCTTATCATCAAAGATAAGCAAATCAAGGATCCACCGTCCCTCATCAGTACTTAACAATACATAACAAAAACATCACCACAATATAATATAACGTATTCAATAAATATATAATTGAATAATAAATTAAACAGTGAAAATACAAGTTACTTTTCTGCATAGACTTTTAAATTTTTTGTACATTTAATTCGCAAGTCAGCCATAGATTATACACGCCAGCGACTTTCTTTTTGACCGTTTTGATAAAAATAAATACATTAATTGTGACAAATTTTGTATTTAAAAGATGCGAGAAATTCTATATTTGTATTTTATTTAACCACAAATGTGTGAATCGGACCTATGTTCTTTTGAGAGAAATATATGAGAGAACGAGACAGCAAGCGTGTATTTTATGGTAAGATTTACATAACTTCAGAGAAATACAAGGTTGCAATTTGTAGTCCGGTGAATCTGTTACGACCTTGCTAGGTCAATAGCGTAGTCAGTTCGAGGAAAAAAAAACAAAGTTGCAACTATTATATACTTAAATACAATAATTGTTTTAATAAATAAGTTTGTAATAATTCTCATAGCTAATGTATCAAAGACACCATTATATTTTTAAGTATTTAACACATTGCTAAAAACTACAGATAAAAAGATCTATAGGTTAGAAGAGCACGTGAGAGACTGTATGTAAAAACGGTCAAGCTATACTAACATACAAGTACACAATGTAATGAACAAAGAAACAAGAGTTGCTCGCTATGTATAGTAATTGAACTTGACATCAGATCAGTAAGGTATCAAATAATCCATATCAATAACGTGGTTACATCACGGTGTCGCCGATCATTAAAATGTCAGTTTCAAATAATGTTAATTAAAACATTTTCGAAGTTACAATACGCTATTAAAATATAAAAAGTTGTCAATGACTAAGAGATGAAATTATTTGAACAACTTACAACTTTTCAACAACTTTATAAGCCTCCCTAAAGAACCGCCTATCTCTTTTTGTAAACCGATGTCGTGCCTTGCATGAATACTTGCCTTGCTTATAACTGTAAAGGTTCCTCAGTATTTACAACAATAGTATAATTAATTATTACATAAAATATTTATTTACAAAAATTTACAATAATATCCGTATTTCTACTTACATGTATAAACCTAATACTAATTATTATAAGAAATACAATAGAATTTATTATATAGAAGCTATTTCGTATGTATAGGTAATATTAAAATTTCGTTTTAATAGTCATGAATATGCGAATGACAATGCTAACAATGACTAGAATTCAAAATAGGCTTTAGTATCGGAAGTGGAATGTGGGACGGTAAGGGGCATGATAGAATGGAACGGTCCTTCTTGTTTTGCGAGTACTTAAAGAATGTGGTTCTTCGTAGGACGATGATGATGAAGTAGGATCGGTTGGAGGACCCTCGACGTTTACAAGTGTATTGTAAGAGTTATGATTTTCAATTGAATGCTGCGAAGCGCTATATGTCGAAGACGAATCTGACGAGTCAGGTCCAGAATGGGGTACCACATCATAAGAAGATTCAATGGGTACGTCATACGATGAAGATTGAATTGACTCATCGCTAGTAGATCCGTATTTATTTGACGAATGCTCGTAGGATTTTGGACGACCAAAGTAATAGTCAGAGTGGCTCTTTGAGAAATCTTCATGGCTGTCATGGCTTGAATAATTCTCTACGTCGGAGTTCCCATCGGTTTGATGATATTGGGCTACCTCAACGCTTTGCTGGATACCGAAAAATTCTATTCCAACGATTCTTCCATCCTCTTCGCTGTATTCATGGGGTCCATTATCTATCTCATCTTTAAGAATGATGTGTTTGATTTTCTCAAGAAGGTGTGGATCGACGTGATAGCCTTCTGAGGTTTGTGGACTAACTGGTACGGGTGTATATGGACCTCCGCTGCTCAGTGCATTATAACCGTGCCATTGTGACGCAAATGAAGATGGGTAGTTGTAGCCTACAGACGGCTCACCCCATGTACAGCTAATGAGAGCAAGTATCACCTGTTAAAATAAAAATAGATATGTTTACATTAGGCATTATCGAATATACGTCACCATCTGTCCTTATTCTATGGTTAATATTTCATAATCCTAAGCCGTAAATGCTTGAAATTTAAATTGTAGTACGCTAGTCTAGACAAGTATATAGCAAGTACCCCTTAAGTATACAATACTGCCAACTATCCGACCACCCATTTGTTAGAATTCAAAAGATTAAGAGGAATCCCTGGCTTTACCTATTCGAGCGTACCGAGCGAAATATTTTATGGCTTCTTTAATATCTTACTATTCTGTTCAACTCCAGCTTTTGTTGTCTTCGTGTTTCGAGTGAAATATTTATACACCTATAAAGTTTTGGCTTCGTCGGCTACCGACTTAAAAACGTTAGATTCATAGAGGAATTTATGTTAATATGAGATATATAAGTTAAACCAAAAAATCCGTGCTCTTGGAAACGCGAAGACAATTTTTTTCTTGCCTAATAAGTGGTACATCTTTAGGCCTTGTGCGACGGCCGTTGTTATTGTTCGGTTCGACCAGCTTAAAACCGGTTCTGGCGAAAATATCCAAACTAACGAAATTTAATAACAGTCAAAATATTCATATAGTGTCGATATATTCAAAAGAATGTTTACTAATAATAAATACATTATGGTTTTGTTCATTTCGTAATAATACGGTAACAAATGAGAGTTCCCTCATAAATATGCAGTATATTGTAATCAACATTGCTGCATTTATTACTGTTTTAAAATCGATTTCCAAATATTAAATATTGTGTGATTACATAACCATGGCAGAGATTAATTATTCATATATCATAAGAAACTAACGACTAGCTCTGTCTTCGTATGAAACGCAATACGCTAACTAATGTGACGTCAGAAGATTTAGACATATGCATCCGTTCTATTTTTTGACAATATATATTGATAGTTTATCAATGCCAAAGAAGCTTCGCGAGTCTTGCCACATATTTTTTATGTTTCTATGTGTAATATTTTTATGGGCTCTTTAGATAGATTATATCTTTTAACATAACCATTAAAATATGTCGTAAAATGTAATTTCGATTAATATACGTCAAAACCTCTACTCTATATATAGAGTTTCTTTACTTATTTGTTACAGTCTTACACTTTAAAAGCTGTACTGATCATCATAAAGTTACATACCTTTTTACCTTACTAGGTATGGAAACGGACATAGGGTAACTTTCGTCAAGAAACTTGTAGTCCGGTGAAGCTGTTAAGACCTTGCTACGTCAATAGCGTAGTCAGTTCCAGAAAAAAAAAGTCACGAAACAGTGCTTACGAAGCATAGCTTAAATCTACATTAACTCAACCTAAACCGCGAACAAATGCTAGTATTATATATAAGACAAGCTGTGCCCCCAACTCCATCCGCGTGGCTCTATCCTATATAGTTTAGAGGAATTTTTCCGACACAAAATACATATAGGAGTTGTTGAGGCACGCATGCTTGGTACACATGCACATTTCAATAACTCACATAGGTATATTTAGATAGCTTAGCTTAGGTTATCTCACAGGTTACGATTTTTGCACAAACAGGCGACATCCCAAGCCGAGGTTTGCCGTGCACCCGTGAGTTAGTCGCCCAAACATCCCGAATCGGCTGAGTGTCTTCAGCGCTCGCCTCAATAGTTCGGTGAAGCTGTAAAGACCTTTCCAGGTCAAGTCAATAACGTTATGATTTCGAAAACAAAAACCATCCGCGTGGAACCAGATGTAAAAGAACAGTGATTACTAAAAATCATCTGAATGTAAAGTTACTTATTTACTTTATTTTCGTACTTAAGTCGCGTTGTCTTTAAAATTACGACAACTATTGGTAGAGTGAATCGATTTTAGTAAATCAATGAATAAATATTAGTCGAGGATATGCTATCTGATCTTTTTGAGGTTGTATCGTGAGCGCAGTACTTTAGCAATGACGCGTGTTCAAACAACCAAACGGACAGACAGACATTTCTAAAAATGACTGAAATGTATTTTATTCCTTATTCCTAGACACCTACAACAAATTTTTTGCACGAAAAACGAAAAAGTACAAACATGTTACATTTACATTCTTATTATATATATGTACCATATCTTCTTTTCTATGTGCCTTTTTAAGACATACAAGTCTGCATTACATTATTTTGATCTATGTAGTATTTAGACATCGTTAGGTATTTAATAGTATTTTTTTCAACTTGATTAAAATATGTCAATTTTACTCAACTTTCTATTAATGTAATATGCATACATATAAACTTTTCAAAAGAAATTCTTTGAATCATTATAAAACTCGTATTAAAATATATTCCGTAGTTTAACAGACGCAAATGCGTTGTACACTATCCATTGATGATAATGTATTGTCAAAAGTTATAAAGACACTTTGGGATCGATCAATGTATATATAATTAATTCACACATGGCTTTTTCGAGGCGATCGCGTAATTGCTTGACGGAAATCCTACTGATAATAATTCCTCCTAAAGCGTTAACATTTGGAATTTACTGTTTTACTATAGAATGATATTAACGGATTTGATGAAAAAATGTTATTTAAAACTTATAATTTCATGTCATGACATGTTACTAAACGTGACTAACCGAAATGTGCTTATGCTGCTTGCGTCAGAGTAGCAGCCTGTCTATGTCTAATATTGATATTTAGTGTTAAGGTTATGCAGTCGATCATATTTTATAAATTAATAAACTGTATAAAAAAGAAAATAATAATTATTCGGAATGCTAATACATATGAAAACCAGATTTATGATAATAATTTAAATTTAAAAATTATATATTTCGTTATTTTAAGTTTTCACTTTTCTCGTAGTGCTTATGACTGCCTCGGCTTTTTTTTAATTTTCTAAAATTAATTGGCTTGTGTTACTTTTCTAGTGTAAGAAAGTTGTTTTGAAATAAACAATTAATATATACTTGGTAATTTTTTATACAAAATATACCGAAAGAAATTTAATAGAGAAATCTCGAGAAAATATAGTTACCGACATAAATATTTATAACCACAATTCGCATATTAAGACTTTGGCGATAAAAATTTAAAAATATTAATGATCTAAGGAAAGTTCTAAACATTTCCGGTGTTATTATAAAAAGGTAAATATGTATTGAACACTTGCTTTAAAAAGGTTACGTTTTAAATGCACCGTGGTCGCCGAACGTTTAGCCATCTTGCTCTTTTGTCTCGCTCTAGTTAGATTAGGTTAGACTTGCGAGAATAGGATAACGCGAACTTGCCTCGGGTGAGCGCGGTGCATTTAGTACGAAACCCTTTTAAAGCAAGTATTTAATACGTATTTAACTTTTTTGCAATAACATCGTTAATGTGTAATGTGTATAACGATGAAATCATACATGTTGTATGCATTTGAGTGCTAGGCAACGAAAGTTACAGATGACAGAAGACTACATGTGACAGAGTGGTGTAACTAGAACGAAGAAGATTAAGAATGAGTACATCAGAGGTTTAAAAATAGCACCAGTGTCATAGGGTTTGAAAGTAATAGGTTATAGTATAGTTATCGGATATAGAAGAAGCGGCAGACTGAAAAGTATGCATGGATTGTGTGAATAATGATATGTGTATAAAAGGTGTGAATACTGATATAACATATGATAGGAGAGAGTGTAAGAGGAAAACATATTGTGGTGACCGTACTTAAATAAAGCAAAGAAGATGATGATTACGCTCAAACCTAATATATGATGAAAATTTAGGTGAAAGAGTATGATGACAATTGCATTTACTTAATTCTTTCGACTGAAGATTATTATTATGCGGGAAACATGAAACTCGGTGTATGCATAACTCATCGACAATTCAACAATGACCAGACACTTATTTTCGATTTAATAAAATTTTGCCTTTCGGCAAAACTATTTTGAATTATACACAAAATAATTCGATAAAAAAGAATAGTAATTTGTAAGAAAATATAATAATATCCGATACATTTTTATAGGGACATAGTATACGTATTTAATTTAATAATTCACTTTATAGTTTATCTCGTAGGTACTATCAAAATTATAAACGAAACATTTTGGAAGGCTGGACGACTATTTGTTACTTTTTCTTAAATAAGTACATAACGGATTTTAATGAAACTTAAGGATAACATATCTTATATATCAGAATAGCATAGAGATTATAATACATAAAGATATCATTTAAACTAGCTGACCCGTGCAACTTCGTCTGCAGCAAATCGGCTTCAATTATATCTTTAAACGCGAAAAGTCTAAATAACCCTAAAACCCGATTACAGCGACATCTACCTTTTCTAATTGTAAATCTAAACTATTCAAGGAGTCACTCAAACATATACCCATTTAGTATGTGAGAAATCTTTTAAAATAAGCCTTGAAGTCGAATAGCATCACCTACCGGGTTCAATTAAGATAAGAACTAACCAACATATATTGGGGATAAATAATTTTTTCTGATCTCAATTACATAAAGTCTCTGAAATATAACAATCAGTATCAAGTAAATTGGATCAAATATTGTTCAGTCATCTGTGAGCTAGCTCAACTTACGCTACATAGCCCTTTAGAGTTTCGAGAAAATGATGTATGAATTCTTCATTTATACGAATTCAAACGTATAAAAACTCACGGGCTACCACTAGTATATATATAAAATCTAATAGGAATCAAATCCCGATAGCTAGAATCGGAAATTATAAGCAGAAGAGTCAGATTATGTTACCGTTGTACCTCTTTTACATCTTAGTTACGAAAATTCAAAATATTAATCATCTAGTAATCCTTCTATTAAGTTTTTGTATCTTTTAATATTATAAATGTTGCTATTAATTTATTTTAACAGCTTTTTCAAATTGATTAAAATAAAATTGTAATAAAATTAAAAAGATCAAAAATAACCGGTTATTCTGCATGTGATTATTACGCTTTTACATAAAGATAAAATTTAATTGAAGGGGTTCAATTTTAAGGAGAAAGTTATCGTAAGCTTAGGAGATAGTTAACTATTAGCCCAAATAAAATACATAATTCTCAAAAAAAAAACAACATCATTTTCACGAAGATGAAAGTCAGGGGTATCAGCCAGATCTTTTTTTTTTCGAAATGAAAACGCTGTTGACCTGGAATTGTCTTCACAGTTTCACCGAAAATCTGAGGTGAGCGTTGAAGGCACTTAGCCGATTTCGGATGTTTGGGCGACTAACTCAAGGGTGTACGGCACACCTCGGCTTGAGCTGTCGCTTGTTTTGTGCAAAAATCGCGATCTATCTGAGATAACATAAGCTAAGCTATCTAGATATACGTATATGAGTTATTAAAACATACCAAGCAAGCGTGCCTCAACAACTCCTATATGTATTTTGTGTCGGAAACAGCTAGTTCTACATAACGTTTCTATTTCTACAACAAATCCTAATTGGATTTTCTTTTATTTTAAAAACTTCGCAATATCTCTTAGAAAATTAAGGATACGTATTAGCGTCCAAACGTTAAGTCCATAAAGAATGGAAAAGCAAGCGCTATAAAAACAATAACGTCATTAAACCAAAAATAGTTAATAATAAATGAACAGTTAATATTTAATAAATTACTAATAAAAAAAAATATCCTCACGGATACGATTTTTATGTATACAAAATACTACATGTAAGCAAAAAAAAGGTGCGGACCAAGAGCCTGCAGAATAGAATAACAATAATAAAAAATGAAAAAAACGTTAAGTCCAAAAGTAATCCAACATAAATACTATTCACTGTGATTTTTCTAATTAAAAAGTACACTGACGATTTAAAAACACACGTAACATCACTTTGTAACTTAAATAAAACATTTGGAATTTATTAAAACATCTTTCGTCCGTGCATCATTGTCGTATTACGCGAATTTATATTAACAGAAAATTAAAAAAAAAACACGTAACTTTTACTTAAGGATCGCCGATAAGTCACTAAAAATAATTATCGATACGCTTCGTTAAAAATAAGATTAACTTACAGAAAGTAATTTAGCCATTTCTGTTGCGTGTCAACGTCGGAATGATTTAAAAATTTCGTTGATAACACCTTATATAGAAGACACGCGGAGGACCACTTTTACTTTTTTTTAAATACACTAACACGATAATATATCGAGGACATGCAGAAATTACAAATATCGTGGTTTTCATATTGCATGAGATATGGCACACCTTCACTGTTGTTTAGTTCGTAAATCTAATCATAAAGCGGACATAGTAGACATTGTATTAAAACAATGAAGTGCTTAGAAGCCAAATATATAAGATTATGTTTTTTGTTATATGACAGGTAGAAATATATATAAATAACATTTTTGTTGAAAATTAAATACAATAGATTTCGACAATAGCGCCATCTACTAGATCTAACAATAGGTTACAACCATCCAAATATAAACTCAAAAAAAAAAAACAATAGAATCAATCAAGGCTTTTGGATGTTAGAGAATTGCATTTGCACACTGATATTTTGTTTTATATATTCTTCATCTTCTTCTTGGCCTTACTTCGTCTAAGTAGGGTCTGTACAATATGTATTCCTCTTCCACTCTCCTCTACCAGAAGTCATATAAGTATTCACACCTTTTACACACATATCATTCTTCTCAATATCCATCCAAAACTTTTTCAATATTCCTCTATTCCTATATACATCGACCTTCATACTAAAGACATTACAGCCCAAGCAAAGGTGTGCCGTGCACCCTAGAGCTAGTTTTCTAATATAATCTGCTAAGTGCCTTAAACTCTTGCCTTAGCAGTTCGGTGAAGCTGTTAAGATTTTGCTAGGTCATTAGCGTAGTCAGTTCGAACAAAAAAGACTTTTCTAGTTTCATGACTTTTTGCTCATAACATGCCTTTACCATATTAAACTATTACGCCTCAACTTCTTTGTTACTAGTGCTATTTTCAAACTTCCTCTGACATACTCATTCTTAATCATATCCATTCTAGTTACACCACATACCCATCTACACAACGTTTATAAGAATATCGTTCATTAATACGATTGTAATACGATATAATCTGCAGAAAGTTCATTACTGTTATTATACATGACAATATATCACAATTAGGTGTGTACCACAACATAACGCGTAAAAAAGCAATTATACCGAAACTAAATTGAGTCGCCTTAAAGCTATATATATTTGTACCCTTTGTTCTTACTAACGACCGGCGAAGTCCAAATATATAGCGAACAGACCCTACTTTTATAACTCCAAATGAAGATAGTACATTTGTCTCACCAACCCCACTATGAGTAGGGCGACATCAATATTTATTGTAAACTTTTATTTCTGTATTTTCTTTTACTCTTTTTCGTTTTCGTTTATTTATTTATTTACAATTTTGGATAATGCAAGTCAATAGTCCGATAACATAAATGATAAGACAGAAAATCTACAACCTACAACTTGTGATAAGCACATAGATACAACTTACACTATTAACAATATTGAAAAATTAGATTATGCAACATCAAATTCAAACATTTGAAAAAGCAAAAAAATGAACAAAACATGAATAAAAGAAAAAGTGAAAATGAATTCTATAAAAATTAAAATTAATCTATGGAAATGAAAACAAGACAGCAAACATAATTAAGAATATTGAAATATTATTTGCTGAATTTAGAAGCTCACCGGACAAATATGTCTAATGAAGTTGAAATTAATGCATAAATTAGATTAATTTTAATTTATAATTAAAAAACTAAAGATATCTATCTATACAAAGTTCCGGTGTGTGCATACATGAATTTTTTTCCTATTAAATTCCGCGAGTGATATTGGAGAAATTATTTTTTGTGCCTATGATAATCCCCTAAACGGTCCTTGTGTGGCATTGTTGTCAAGATGTATTTATAATGTTCCTACCATTTTTAGTCTCCCAAAGCCAGTCTATATTTTTTTTGTATCCATGACATCTTAAAACCTGTGGCAGGACGTCCGGCTATCGGATCTACTAATACTTTATGTAACTTAAATATCTGCATTTAAATCTGTTGGAATTCACACATTGTAACTACATGAATATGTACATTATTTAAATTTTAACAAATCGTAATTTCCAACGAATACTAAATAATACATTTTTGTATTACTAATATGACAATATAAGCAATGGCTATATTGAAAATCTTATACTATCAAGGTACATATATTTGCCTAGTTGGGTGGCTGTATTAAACAAAAAGAGTAAGATAACACACATTCTGATAATGACGATAAATACTTAACGTTTGGATGATATACGTATTGGATGACCATGCAAAATTTGATGCTGCGGGTACACATAGTGATGCTGAAACATTCTGTAGATTTTCCAAAAATTTAGACTTAGAGAATCATGACAACTATGAAGGAAATAACTAGTACTGGTACAATTTACAAGATAAAAAATATTCCGGAGCTTATTGGGGCGTTAATCAACTTAGTGATGGAGAATATCTAATGCGCAGTAGAAATCTGATACGACTAATAGTCAGAGCACTAGTACTCACTTGATGAGATATTACAGATTCTATTATAGTGTGGAGGAGACTCCAAAACAACTCTTTAGTGTATATAATCCACTGAAGCTTATACGCCCCCCAATTCGGAGAAAAGCATACAGCTCACGAAAGGACGGTCTCGGTTAAAGAAGTCATGCTGTATATAAAAGCTAGGCCAAGCTTTAGAAGTGTGGGGGCGATCATAATAGATCTTACTGATCTTAGTGGTACAAAACTTAAGTGGACATAACATGACTTTAGAATAAAAACATAATAATAGTACAGTCATTTGATAACTAATGAGTAACATAAGTAGTAGTTTATAGTAGCTGAAGTATAAGACCTGAAAGGGCTTGAATCTTAATGTGATTAATATAAAGTTGATCACTCGTATACATTTTTTGCTTCACTCGTAAATTAGTGTTACTTTGCCCTATACCATGAATCTTGAGATTTCATGTTGCCTTCAAATTTCCCTACAGGGTTTAAGTTAAGAGGCCGTTACCATCGCGGGACAACTCTCGAGGGCTGTGAGTGATGATTATCGCAACATCTTAATTTGTATTTTGTAAAACATTTTCTTTTTTACTTTTAATGTATTTACTATTTTCAGTTAGTTATGATAGTTATATTATTTACTTTAACACGCAGCCGAAGTTCTCAAAAGAAAAAAATACCCGATTTTGAAACATTCTTCATTGGTGCTCCGCTCTTATAGCGTGGTGCTATAGGCACCTTTCTTGATAAATGAGCTATCTAAAACTGAAAGAATTTGTCAAATCGGAACAGCAGTTCCTAAGTTCAGCGTACTGAACCAAACAAATCCTCTAGTTTTATAATATTAGTATAGTACAGACTAGACAATTTGTTATTTTTATCATAAGTTACCATAATGCTGTTGACAACCCTTGAAAAAACAAATAACAATCAAAAATTGTCAAAAAAGCGAACACAACAAATGAAGATATCATTTGCAGATGTGCACGTTTCTTACCTGCAGGATGCTTGGGACGGTCGTGAGTTGTTGCTTGCTCTCTGGTACTCGTTTTGTCGATCGCGGGAATGGTAAAAGACATTTCCCATCCCGTTTCTTTCGCAAACTGATCATAGTAAGGCATTGAAGACTCGTAGGAACAGTTTCCTCTCTCTCTCTCGACAATTAATTTGATTATAGAAAGAAGGCAGAAATCGGAGCCGATGACGGAAATCAATTCACTGCACAGTGAGTCCAAATAGGGATCCAAATAGGATAGATAATAAGTAGAATGTGGTGAAAGCGAATTATCCAGTATGTAGCTACAAAGACGGCACTATGCTGTTTACTCTCGGTTTCTCTCTCTGTTTGCTTTAGGTGTATTCACACATAACTAGTATAACAATAAGAAGGACCTACAATCAGTTATAATCAGGCGTAATTATAGACCACACCAGCTTTTTATCCGCTCTGTATATAGCCACACAGGAAACAAATTTAAGTACAGATACGTATTATATTGCATGTGTAACATGGACTGAACTTTAGAATAAATGTATCGCAATTTAAAAAATATATATTAAACCTAAATTTTGGGTCGATATTCTACGTAAGCCCTAACGTACCGGTATATTCATAACAGCCAGAAACATTGACGAGGACAATACGTTAATTTTGTTTACCTCCATGATCGAATCATATAAGAAAAAATCCTACAGATCTGGGATTATTACTTCAATGTAAATAAAACATGTTACAATAGAAATAACCCTGTATAGATAGATTCAGTTTAAATATACAGTTACGAACTTCTCTAAGACTATTCGGTTCTAAACAACAATTGTGTGAATGTACGCCTATCCTCCAGATGCAGGTACAGTAGCTGCTATATAAAATTCCCGTTACTTTGGGGAGTATTCAGAGAATCGTAATATTTGATAACTCACGATTCGCTCTGAAACACCAACAACTAACCGAACTGCGATTTGAGACGATGATGGCAACTATAAGTTTACGTTTCGTAGTAAATGGAGTTATTTTGCTCGACTCATGTTGCTGTATTCAAACAACCTAAGTTGAGAAATCGACCACAATGGCATCCTTAAGACAAAAAATCAAAATCACTTTATTCAATTTAGGCCCAAAGAAGGCACTCATGAACGTCAAAATTGTTATAGAACCGTAAACTATTTCTCAAAAAACTATTACTTGTTTTACTAAGTCTAAAATATGGGACAACCAGTTTGTTACAGTTCCTAGTATTTAGATTATTGATTTAGATGATTTTCCTTTTATAAAGTCCAACTTTTCAAGATTCTTACGGACATACATTAAATGATCAATAATGTATTGGGAGGGCACAGTTAGGATATCGAATTCCTTGAACTTAGTCTTTAAGGATTCGCGAGGTCCTATATTTTAGTAAGTTGACATTCGACTGAGTGTTTTAACGCTCGCCCTTAAAGTCCAGAAAAGCTGTGAAAGCTTGTCAGGTCAACAACAATTAGTTAAGAGAAAAAGGGACCATTGACATCTAAAAAAGATTGATATGCAGTATGGCGGTACCGTATGTACTGTTTGAGGTAAGCGTCTTAGTATTAATACTCGGTTGGTGTTGATCATCGATTAAATAATAAAGGTTATATAACCGTATATGATATCATACTTTTATAAGTATCTCACTGTCGTTGTCCTAGTATACATATACAATATTTAATGTCATGCCTTTTTCTTTTATTTCTTCGTATATGTTTATACACTTTAGGAATTTTCCCTAAACATAAAATAGCAAAACAGTGCTCTGTTTCTTTGATAACAATAGATGTTTTGATATCATCTTCCTTTTTATTTGTTACCGATTACAAACCTTCAACCTTTTTTTTCTTTTTTTCGAAATGTCTACGCTATTGACCCAGTAAGGTCTTAACAGCTTCACCGGACTACTAAGGCGAGCGCTTAAGGCACTCAGCCGATTCCATTCTGGCAACCAGCTCAAGGGTGCACGGCACATCTCGGCCTGGCTGTTGCCTGTTGCATGCAAAATCGCGACCTATCTTAGCTAACCTAGCTAACTATTCATATATGTATAAGTTGTTGAGACGTATATGTGTACCAAGCATACACGCCTCAACAACTCCTCCATATCTTTATTATCGGAAAATTGAGAGTTTTTCAGTTCCATAAGGGAAAAAAGTAAACCCTTCCACTTTCATGTGTAAGCGTGTAAGCGTGCACGTGTGTGGAGGTGATCGTGTAGTGTTGTAGCAGTGATATATATTTGTGTGTCACCGTATCGCGCAAGCAACGCACTCAAGGGCTCCCTACCGAGGGATCGAACCTAGGCTTGAGCCGCTGCCGTGGGAGGCCTAATCGGGTACAAACCTTCAACGACGTTGCTAGAATACATTGTTATATTATCTTGGAATTTAAGGTAAAATATATATATTTTGGCGTTGGAGAATAACGTTATTTTTAATTTAGATTTATAAAACTGAATTCAATCTGGCAATTAGATATATACATATTTTATTTATTAATTAGATACTAGATATTACATAGCTTACATTGTAGTACACGTAAAACAAAACAAAAACGGCGCATTGTGGGAAAATGTACAAGAAAAATAATTAAAACTATAATTTAACTTTAAAATCTAATTATTTATTTACACATGGATAAAGCAACAGTCGACAATCAAAAATAATAATACAATAGCAATAATAAAAAAAAAAAACTAAACTGGAGACCTAAAACGCTTTATCACATAGAAACTTAACTTACACTAATCATTATAATAATAAGGAAATAATAATTGTTTAAATATTTAGAAACATTGGATTTAAAAAACTATATATAAAAGAATAAACGAAAAAGTTCAAATGAATTCAATTATGAAAACTAAAATTACCACATAGAAGAAAAAAAAAGAACAGATTGTCTAATAATACCTTTAAACGAGCAATTCTTGTGTATGTGTATATTGTATATATTGTATATATTGTATAGGATCTCGGAAACAGCGTCATCTATTACCGTGAAACTTAGTATGTAGGTAGTTTCGGGGAGAATAAATCAATCTATCTAGATTTTATTCATAAAAAAAATTTTTAACTAAGTTTTCAGGCAATGGATATAGCTAGAGTATAATGGAAAATTTCGCCGACGCTCTCAAAACAGAAGTAGCTCAGATGGAAATCGGTTGCTTCAAAAATCCGTGTAACCCCATTTCGAATCCGAGTGACAGCAGTACAGGTATATATTTTTAAATATGTTTTATTGTAAAAAAAAAAAATTTTTAAGACAAACATAAAAGTTAATTTGAATTTAAAAATGGTTTTTAAAGAACCGAGCCAGGCTCGGTCGGCCATGTACTAAAATACCTAATTACAAAATAAAAGGAAGAGACTTATACTACCATTTCCTAGGATTAAGAACAAAAAGAACAGTTACCTATAAGACTGACATTTTAAGATAATTTAACGTAATAAATAATTACTACCGCAAACCAAAAGAAGTTTAATATTATTAGTCAAATATAGATACACTAGCCATATAGTATCGAAATTGTAATTGTAGAGAACCAATATTGTTAATAATGTAGTACCACAGTGGAAAATTCGCAAACCGAAATCGGTGCCAAAAATTCCAAACGATTGCATCGGAATTATTAATGATAGATATTACAAATATTTATGATAATTAAGTTGATTGCAAAATATTATTTTTTGATGAAGAATGGACCTACGACTACACTTATTGGTCGTAGCGTATATATTTGGCAATAGAAAACAATGAACTTGTTTCCATATTTCTGGCGACCTTACACACATACTATTGAATGTATTTATACTAGTATTATGACCAGATTGTCAAGCATACTTTTTTTTTTTTAACTTTATTTTTGGCAATCAATCTTTCAGATTATTACTGCCATTGTCGAGTAATCAATAATATTACAAGCGTCGCACGATCATTACAATATCAAGCGTCGTGTCAATCAATATTCCAACAAGATGGTGGATCTCTTGTTAGAACCCTCCAGGGAGTTTTTGTGGCACCTCAGAATTTCATGCTCCGTGGTATTATTTCCCATTCACTTCACTTATGCACGTTAAACTAACCATATTACATAAAACACCACCAACTTTACACAATATAAAGTCAAGTAACACAAGATTATGAATAAAATATAAAATCCACTACATGACAGACTGAAATCCCGCCAAAAACTCCAAGCATACTTAATCATAAGCCAAAAATTATTGTTATGAACTTTTTGGTTAACAAAACAATTCTTAAGTATGCTATATATATATACATATAATATCGTAATAATATTACAGACGAGAAAGTAATATAGCTTATACATTAAAAAATACTTGGATTATAATTTATTAAAAAAAATATATTTATATTAGACTTAATATAACGACAAGTGTTGTAACAAAGGGTGTCTAGAACTGTCAGACTCGCATGCAAAGTTTTCTAACCTTTTGCTAAATTATATTTAACTAACAGGCCCGACAGATATTGCCCCACCTTGATAATAAAAAAAAACCTTGACAAATTATATACATAAACTTTCTTCAGTAATCATTTTATCTATTGGTGAATACTGCATGAAAATCCGTTCAGTATTTTTTAAGTTTATCGCAAACAAACAGACAGACCTTGCAGAAGACTTTTTTTTTCTGCTGTGTAATGATGTTGGAATATGATCTTCAGATTGATGAGTGGCTTTTTTTTCATAAATCAAGTTACTTATTGATAAATACGTTACAAATTCTTATAGACAACCATAAAACTAGATTTTCTTTTTCATTGCTATTAACCCCTCACTCTTAGATAGGAACGCATCTCTTTCTTCGTTCCTATATACCCCTACTCATTACTCCTGTCTAGTATTTATTAACCTCAAATGTAAGAATACATTGTTTAAATTGATCAAAATGTAACGAAAAGTTTTAAATAACTTTAAAAAGGTCTTAATTTCAAAAAATATATGAATATACCAACGCAGATGACAAAGAAACAAACAGTCATGAGCGGCTACAATTTATATATAAAACTCTTGGGGATAGTCCGTGTGTATATGACAGATCTTCCAAACAGCTGCACAGAATTTGATGTTTTTTTATGTGTGTTCAGGTAGTTTTAAGAATGGTGTAGATTAAAAATCAGACCCACTAGGTGGCGCTGTGGTTGAATTTTAAGATTTTTTTTATTATCAAGAAAGGACAACGTCCGCCGGCCCCGCTAGAGTATACGATTATAGCAAAGATAATATTCAGGCATCCTTGTATAGTTTATTTACATACTCAAACATTACACAAAAACTAATAATATTTAACCATCTCAATTGGTAAAATCCTAGAAAGTATGAGGCACTTGTAAATCGTAGCTAAAAGGTAAAACTTCAGCAAGTTAACGGGTAAAGTTTGTAACTTTAGAACTTGTCCGATAATTATTAAATATGCTACCGGTGTGTCATTGTAACCACAGTTTATAGAATCCAGCAAGCTATCTAATTAAACATGTAAAAACTTAAATGTTAATAAAATGAAAAAGAGCTGTTAACTTAATATGAACTGTTGATTTTTTTTTCTCGAACTGACTACGCTATTGACCTAGCAAGGTTTTTACAGCTTCACCGGACTACTAAGGCGAGCGCTTAAGGCACTCAGCCGATTTTATTTTTGGTAACTAGCTCAAGGGTGCTCGGCACACCTCAGCTTGGCTGTTGCCTGTTGGATTCAAACTCGCGACCTATCTTAGCGAACCTAGCTAACTATTCATATATGTTTGAGTTGTTGAGATGCATATGTGTGCCAAGCATACACGCCTCAACAACCCCTCCATATATTTTTATCGGAAAATTAGAGTTTTTTTAGTTCGATAAGCGAAAAAATAAAACCCTTCTACTTCCATGTATAAGCGTGCAGGCGTGCACGTGTGTGGGGGTGATCGTGTAGTGTTGTAGCAGTGATGCAAATATTTTGGGTCACTGTATCGCGCATGTAACGCACTCAAGGGCTCCCTGCCGAGGGATCGAACCTAGACTTGAGCCGCTGCCGATGGGTGCCTAATCTGTTAACCGTCATTACGTGTTGATATAATTTTTTTTTTAATCTTATTTTTGGCAATCAATCATTTAGATTATTACTGCCATTGTCACGTAGTCAATAATATTACAAGCACCGTGCAATCACTTCAATAATAAGCGTCGTGTCAGTCAATATTCTAACAAGATGGTGGATCCCTTGTTAAAACCTTCCACGGAGTTTTTGTGGCATCTCAGAATTTCATGCTCCGTGGTATTATTTTCCATTCACTTCACTTATGCACAATAAACTAACTATATTACGCAAAACACCACCAAATTTACAAAATATAGAGTCTAATAACACAAGATTATAAATAAAATATAAAATCCACTACATGACACACTGAGATCCCGCCAAAAACTCAATTGATATAATTTATGTTCCGCTTTATACGTTTTTTTGCACTAACCAAACGCTATTGGCCTTTGCCGTGCCTTTTTAGGCACTTAGAAAACAGAAGTTACTACTCAAGAACCTCGGCTTAGGCTTTTATATTGGACCCATATAGGTGGTAGAGTTTCAGAATGAATGGGTTCGCTCGTCCGGGGTAGTACCACCCTATCACAGAAAACCGATGTGAACTAACAGTGGTTACATTATTGCGTTTCGTTCGGTCAGTGAGAGAGCCGAAGACACACCTCCCCATTCCCCTCCCTTCTGTTCTCCATTCCCTCTCCTCTCCTGTCCATTCCCTTTATTCCTCCATCTGGCAACGCACTTGTTGCAACTCCCCTGGTATTGGTGGTGTCTGTGGACGGCGGTGATCACTTACCATCAGGTGACCCGCCTGTCATTTTGCCTCCTATATGATATAAAAAAAATGTGTAATGTAAAAAAAAAATATACTTTAAAAGGAAGTAATTTTAGAATACAGAATAATATCAGTTAAATGTTTTCAAATTATAACACAAAGGGACAGATAGATGATGCTTTGTGTGATATGCAAGTCCTTAAAAGTATTTCTAAATAATTCATGACAGACGCTTAAGAATCTGTTGTCACTTTAATGACCACTCAAAGAGAAATACGTCAGTAAAAACTACTTATTCCATTATATCACCTATACCATATATATTACATACTATATTATACTGTAATTAATTTATACTAACATTATAAGGAGGTAAATTTTGTGAGTTTGTGACGTTGTCGAAGGTAATCTCAGGAATAACTGGTACGATTTGAAAAAAATATTTTATAGTATATAGGATCGAGGAAAGATTATAGGCTTATCATTACGCTAAGACCAAATAGGAGCGGAACGCTAGTGAAGAATTTTTAAAAATTGTTTTTTTTTTTGTCCCTTGAGTTACCGCTGTGTTAGCATTAGTTAAAAGTAACTATTCCACGCGGACGAAGTCGCGGACAGAGACTAGCTTAGATATAGATTTTGTTCAAAGGACAATGACATGTTTTGAATACATTACGGTTGTGATATTATAATGAAAAACTTACCGCAAAGTAATGTAACGTATTATCCGTTTATCCAGAGGTTCATATATCGGAAGAATCATACAGTAAATATATTTTATCGAAAATATTTGTTAGCTATATGACTCCGTGAACTCTGTATCAAATACAACGTATCTAGATATATCTATATATATGTATATAGATGGAATTGCTTTTTGTTAGTTTTGCTAGAACTCAAATCAGCTTAAATTACGCAGAGTTACAGCTAGGTCCCTCTACTGTAACCTAGGACATTCGGCTGAAAATGAATAGCCTAGTTGAATTTGTAGTGCAGTGTTGGAACCCTAGAGGTCTCTACTAGTTCGGAAAAATATGTATTTCGTATTTATTTTATAATTAACACAAAATATACATCGTATATTAGTTCCATTAAATTTTATTTGTATTTTTAATATAACATATTTTATTAAATAATATTGTGTTAAGAAAATTGTCAATGTAGACTGCCATAATGCGTTTTTGTTTTCAATGCAGAATGCAGATGATGCAATACAACACCACAGATTTATCGTCCATGTACTTTTTTTTTGGAATGTGTTACCTTAAATATGAATGGAAAATTTAAAGATAACTAGAATTATATTATTGATATGGAGTTATAAATAACTTTCAAAATAAATATAAATGTTTATTTAAAAATTATAAATACGAACGTAAAACGGAATATATTTTTTTAGTACTTGAAACCTTGTCTTGTTTAAACTCGAATATATATATCAAATAATATTACGCAATAGAATATAGTAGTGAAATGCGTTTTTAGTGTAATGATTTCATTTGTCCGACGTAAAATATTATTTACGAAATATCATGTATATGTATACAAACCGAATCAAGAAAATTGTTACGATGTTTTTTATTTACTTATTTTTATGTATGTATGTCCGGAAATTTATAATTAATTATTATACCATTTCTTAATGAGGTGTTGACTAGAAACTTTAAAAATAAGATGGACAACTATGAATATGCAGATGAAGAAGAAGAATGTAAGAGTTTCATCACAATTTTTTAAAGATTGTATTATATAATTTCAGTTCGTTATTCAATATAATTCGTTAGACATTGAATTGTTGATTAAATTGCATGTTTTTCAAATCCTAATTTGCTACATGTATTGTTTTAATCTTATACCTTTAAACGAGCAATTCTTGTATATTTTTATATATTCAGGATCTCGGAAACGGCGTCATCTATTTCCGTGAAACTTAGTATTTAAGTAGTTTCGGAGACGATAAATCGATCTAGCTTGATTTTATTGATAGAAAACTTTTTAACTGAGTTTTCCGCCAATGAAAAAATATAGCTAGAATATAAAGGTAACTTTCGCCGCCGCTGTCAAAACAAAAATAGCTCAGGTGGAAATTGGTTGCTTCGAAAAGCCGTGTAACCCAAGTTAAAATCTAAGTGACAGCAGAAGAGATATATTTGTAATATTTTTTTTTTTGTACAAAAATGTTAATTTTATAAGGCAAACCTAACAGTTTATTTCAATTTAAAAATGTTTTTTCAAGAACCTAGCAATGCTCGGTCGCCCAGGTACTTTTCATTATAATACCAAGTAAATATAGGCGAGCAAAAAAATTAATATCTACATATATATACCGCTTAAAATTTATGTTGGAATGGATATTATGAAACGTTTTCAAATTTCATAGACAATATTTCGTATCGTTACAAAGTGATACAAACTATTTTATTTATTTGATTTATAACAAAGATATGAATAATTAAAATATTATGCAGAAACTCTAATATACTAAATTAGATTCCATAGAAATAAAATTTTGAAAATTGGTAGAAAACGGCATATCATGTTGTCTACGTCACTGCTTACGTCATAAATCGCAGTAAATCAATAGTGCGAGAACTTTTTCTTATCAGTATCTCTCGATATCTGATTTCAATTATGTTTATTAATAAGCAATTAGTGATTTATTATCGCGATTGTGTATATATAACGCGAGTACAATCGCGCTCGGTTTATATTTCGTGTGTTAGAAGTGAAAAAGTGAGATAATTTAACAAAAAACTCATTATGTAACAGTTACTTAACTAAGGTTTGTCGACAGGTTCACTGTTGGATGTTTTTGTAGTTTCGTGATATATGTGTAGAATAAATATGTGTGTAGTATTGAAATGTATACGTTTTGTCATATTCTATTTTGTGTCTTCTTAAGTTTCTATCCTATTACTATCGTCACAAAATAATTCTAATTGTACATTAAATATACATTTTTCATATAATTTCTATAATCCAAATGATTAATAAGGCTGACTGTTTTTTTTTTTTTTTACTTTGAAGCGTCGCGTCGATCCGCCATTTGTATAGACGCTTGCCATGATTGATTTGTTGGTACGCCTGTTTCATGGTTTCAGCCATATCTCCTACGGTTTTCTATAATTCTATAACAAGAAAATGTAAAAGAAATACTTTATGTAATATATCAAACCCTGTATAAAAAAAATATATATAAATCGAATTATAGCAGTATTAAGGTACATATGTACACTTTGTTGTATATGTCAATTGAAACGATGAAGGATATTTATAAAGTAATTAAATTGAGATTTTAGATAAATGTTGAAAAATCTGGATCCTAAATTCCTGTGATGTTATGAAATTTTGCATGTATATTTTTGTGTCCTAATTTTTTAAAAGTATTGTTGAACGAATGCTTTAATTACCCTATTAATTTGGAATGTGTATTCTGTGTGTACGTTATATCATAGACATTGTTTATAATAAGTAAAAGTTAAGTCTGTTGATTTTTGTTTTATTTAAAAATCTAATAATATAATTGATAATTTTATAGACTACAACGATAACACAAAAGGTTTGGGTTTTATTCTGTCTGTCATTATTCAAAGTATATTTAATCGATTTTTAAAATTATATCATCTATAGAAAGTTACATTATTTTATTTTCCAAATGTATTTACATTAACACGAGCGAGCAAAACTTGTAACTTCATAAAGTTAATAAACTGTATAAACTTATACAAATGGTTGACTATATTAAAAATCTTTTTTTTTACGATTTATAAAAATAATACTTATATATTGTTAATTATCATATAGAAAACACATATTAAATTATATTAATTTCCATCAAAAATTTCTTTTGTAGAATCCAATAGATGTATACACAATTCTATTTAATAATCTCAAGGTAGAGATCAGTTGCCTTTACGAATTAGAGCCATTACAAAATACATTTGTAGACAGAACTACAAATTAATTAATTTGTGTTTATATTACGTTGCATAGTGCGGAATTTAATTAAAATCTCTATAACATTTTGTTAGAATAGTGTAAAGGATTTATATATGATTTTAGTAGTAAAGAAATACTATGAGCTGTCGCCACTTTCCATGATTTTATATTTTTGATTTTTTTTTTTCGAAATGACTACGCTATTGACCCAGCAAGATCTTCACAGCTTCACCGGACTATTTATATTTTTGATCGGTTAATATATCTTTGTCGTAACTGGCACAGTCGTCATTCTGGAACTGTCAACTTTCATTTTTCTTGCCAACATATTCCGCAGTTAAAAGAATTTGGTTAAAGGTGGTAGTATGATAAGCCTAAAGATAAAATCACCTTCCAAATACTTCAAATAGACTTTATATCAATTTGACGGTGATTAGAAAATTCTCCTGTCACGAGATTCTTGGTCACGTTATGACATTCCTACAACGGAAAAATTTGGTTTTTCTTGGACTTAAACCCACATAATTTGGCAGGAAAACAAGTGCATTGTTACTGAGCTATTACTACTTCAAATGACAATAAGAAAAAGTATATAATTCCAGTGTGTAGATACACAATTAATTAATAATTAATAGTTAATTAATAATTGTGTAGATACACAATGTAATTCCTTTCCTACTAAACAATTTGATCGATATTGATATTTTTCTGTATTTATAGGATCACCTGAATATTTGTAAGCTATAGCGGAAGCCGGTTGGTGGCCCTGTTATAGTGATTTAGAATTTCTTGAATTCTCTGAATCTTCTTTTTTCACACATAATAACATGTAAACCTTTCAGACTCTCAGATCTTCTTATTTAGACTATTTAATCGATATTTTTGAAGTTATACCAATAAACTTTTACGATTCGCGCGCACACCAATACCTAATGTCGACACCATGAAGTTGGTTGGTAATTGTCTGTCAAATTTTCGCGAGAACTGATAACTAGAATCAAGGTTGTTATTTAAATATATACGAATCTACAAGACGTGATTTATATTACTGGATATAAATATATATACTTATACATAAGAATACGTAGGTATTTGTGTCTGGTTATAAATTATATGTCGGTAAATGATAATTTATTTTTAATACTCATGATATATATTTTTTATGTTTAAGTGGGTATATAGATTTGAGGTTACCTTTCGGTATGTCTTGTTTCAATTTACTTACATTATAAATTATTATTTGATAAACAGTTTATTGTACGAAACGAAACGAAAGAAAACACAGTTATATCATTGTTATAAGTTTTCACTACTGTCTTCATGACTGCCTCGAGTTTATTTTTTACTTTTTTATCACTTATTGAAGTTTGCGGCGAACTACTTTAATTTACAACAGGGGTTCAATATTGTGCTTATAGAATATACTCAAGTAATTAATAGGTGGAAAAAATTGAGATATTAAGCTTATTTTATTTTATTCTATCTGTTTTATTCAATGTATCAAATAAATAATCTAATTTCACAAGTCGAACTACTCTTGTGAATTATTCAAAATTCTTGTGTAACCTCATTCGATTCGTAATAATGCCTAGAAAAATATAAGGAAGTTTCACACAATTCAAAATGTTATAAACAACTATCAACCGCCCGCAATTTCGTTCGCATTAAATCTAAATATATAAAACTAGCCCCTGCTCGGGACTTCGTCCTCGTGGAATAGTTACTTTGCGTGTTAACGCAATAGGTAACACGTAGCAGAAGCTCTCAAGGGGAAAATACTACCGATTTTGAAACATTCTTCGTTGGTGCTCCGCTCCTATAAATCTTAGCGTGATGATATATAGTCTATAACCTTCCTTGATTAATGAGCTATATAACACTGAAAGATTTTTTCAAATCAGACTAGTAGTTCCTGAGATTACCCTTTACAAGGTCAAAAACTCACAAACTTTACCTCTTACAATATTAAGTATAGACTGTAGTATCATGATGTTTGTCCACGATGAACACCGAAGCTACTGAACCGATCTTCATGAAAGTTGGTTATTATATATAATTAGGTCCAACTTGAGAGATAGGATAATTTTTATTTCAATTAATGGCCTCAATAATGTTATGTTAAATTACATATTAAATGATTATCAATGTTGATTAATGTTATTTATTGTAAGTATCATCAGTCTCGAAAAGATGGCGCTTTAAACTAGTAACAGAAAATGTAGGGTCAAGTGCTATAGATGACGCCACATTTTAATTTTGAATTCCTTTATCAAATTCAAGCCAACATGTAATAACTAAGCCTCAGCAACACGTGGCCAGGTTAGTTACTTATAGTATAAATATTACTGACAATAAATTGAAACCTCGTATACAAAAACTGTATTTCTCTTATAACAAAATGGACACAAACTACATATATATAGGACATGGAAGTTGTGGCTAAATGGCTCGCGACCACCTCACATCACGTGTAACACACGTCATACCAGCTCGCTTAAGAGTATCAATAGGTGTATGTTCTGAAACCATGTTAAATGCTATATATCCAGATCAGTTGTTTAATTCGCTACCACCATACACATGAGGAACAGGTTAGTAATTCTCTTTAATTCAATTTATCGACTGTCGGAATATGTGCTTCTCATCAAACACGGTATCGTTAATTTTCTGTGTAATTATTAAAGTAATGTAAGTAGGGTCTGTTTTGTCACAAATAATAGGAAAACTACAGAAAAAATTGAGTATCACAAGGAAAAATTTTCAAATTTTATTTCATAAAGTAACTTTATGTAACCATCGTTTAACTTGTAAGAGTCAAACCAAGACGTTAAATTTTTATCGTAAAATTCAAAAGATTTCTTTTAACACAATAATGTCAGAAATTGATACTTGGTCTGTCCACTACATGGGGTCCTTCAAGCGCAACGTGAAGAGACACTTACGCAGGCCGGCATGACAGCGGCGACCGCCGAGGGATGGCGTGTCTCTCGGTGGTCGCCACTGTTTTTGGATTGTACTGTGCTTACAATCAGGCACAGTACAGTCACTTTGGCACGCTACGATAAAAAGAAAAAAAAACCCGAGCTTTAACTATCGTTAATGGATACAAACAAACAATCACCTTTTTTAATATTGATATATATTCATTAAGTATTATTTAAGCAACAACATAGACATACAAGGGGTGAAGGAAAGACGATTCTGGGTCAAAGCACACGTGGGTGTAGCCGAAATTAAGAGAGTGGATGCATCGGCGAATGTGGCATTATAAATCTTAGGGTACACTAGATGTGTCCGCGATTCTATTAGTGTGAAACCTAATGTTGAAATCAGTGACTAATAAAATCATCTGACTGTATTAATTCCAATTACTTATATACTTTTGTCGCGTAATAAAATCGCGTCTTCATTAAAATTACAATAACTTTTGATAGAGTGAAGCGATTTTAATGAAACCAAGACTAAATGTTACTCGAGGATATGCTTTATAGGTGATGTTTTAACGTGTACGGACTACTTTAGGAGTGATGCGTGTATAACACACAGACAAACATTTCCAAAAATAATTGTAATGTATTATTACTTATTCCAACACACTTGGAACAATTTTTTTTCCCAAAGAGCTCAAAAATACAGACACGTCAGATTTACCTTCGTTTTATATGTATAAGATGTACAACATCTTGTTAAACCATTGATATAAATATCACAAGACACGTCTAATATTACTACCTATTAGACCAGGGCTGTTCAAACCATGGCCCGCGGCTTGAATTGTTGCTCCCCGCAGAATCTTTTTTTTCCCCGAAACTGACAAATTTCAGGCTATAAATGTGCTCGATGATGGGCAGTACCTACCATTGTGAAAGTGCATATTCAACAATGAAGCTTACAAAATCGAAATACAGGTCTTTATTGACAGATACTTTACTTAAACATAGACTGCGTCTAGCTAATGCTATAGCTAATACTAATGTTAAGGTTAATGTTGACAGAATTGTAAAAGACAAATTAATGAAAAAGTATATAATAAAATAATGATACCTATTATACCTGTATTTTATTTTTTATAAGTATTTTGCGGACCCCCAATGTACTTAGTTATTTTTGTTGCCTCTAAGTCCCATCTAGTTTGGACAGCCCTGTACTAGACTATGCCAGTAATAATCAAGATTGGATGCACAAAATAACATTATATGATGAAATAATAACCGAAGCTATCATTTGTGTTTTTTTACAGATATAAATTGTAATTTGCAAAATATATTCAACGTCTATAGCGACACATTAAATGTTGCCAATTACTACCAGATTTTTAGTTATAATACTTTGATACTATACCTTTTTTGATGACTGTTTATTGTGTGTAATTTAAGCAATATGAATGTCATATCATTTCGGGGTGTAAGGGGTGTCGCATAACATCTTAAGACTTGAGACACCCAAGCCAACCTCACCTGCACGTGGTGCACCCTGCTGAATAACGAACGAGGCAATGGCGAAAGCGGGGTGGTAGGGTTTTACAGTCCGACTGGGTCGCAACCACCACGTATATGGCGAAAAAGCCCGTCATAGCGACTCGCTTCTGCGCGTCGCGTTTCGGGATCAGCCTGTGCATATACCGTACCGGGTGACTTTCGTCATTATGGCCGGCATGACAGCGGCGACCGGCGATGGATGGATCTCTCGGTGGTCGCCGATGTTTTTGGATTGTACTATGCTTAACATCAGGCGTAGTGCAGTCACTATGTCGTGCTTCAATAAAAAAAAAACAAATCTGTTTCGTGACAAAACAACTAGGGTTACCAACACTCATTTCATCTGGAGTTCTTCAGTCTCGTATTTATTAATTATTATGTATACATAGTAATTGTTACATGTAGGTGATTCATAGTCAATCTAATATTGGTTTTTAAATTAAATTCCGTACTATTTTTGTCATATATAGGAAAAGCAAGTAGGAATGACAAGGCGTCTGGATCATTTGGTCATCACACAAGCAGGTAGAGCTATGATTAGCTCTTATATGCAGATGGTCTATTACAGCTCTATTATTTTTATTGACCTTATAATTTGAAGAGCAAATACCTAAAAAGGCTATTTTTAGGTAGTATTTAGTCGAGAATATTTCCTTACAAGCTCGATTAATATCTTAAGATACTCTATATGAAAGAAGATTGGATAACTTTTGAAAACTCCCTAAATTAAAGTTAAGACAACATTTGTGTAAGGATTTTTTTTTTTCATTTTACCAACCTTATCTATTTATATCTTAAATATTTTTAAGAAATCAAATCAACTGATATACGCGACTTTACCTGCGTTTTTCGTTATCTCAAAAATGTATGTTATATACATCGAAAACTACACAAATTATTTGAAAGCAAAAATATTTTTTTGTTACAAGAATTTTTTTGTAAATAATATGCTCCATTTACTTCCCTTCTGCGTATGCGCACCTCACCGCTTGCCCCACTTCTTCACGGCCAAAGACACGTTATTGAACGCGTAGTTTTCAGGAAAATTGTAGTTCCAAAAAAACTTTGATAGCTCTGTATTAAATGAAGATAAAGTGATACTCTTAAACAGATACGTGTTATGTAAGACGAAACCAATTTCATCAAAATCATTTTATCTATACTAATATTTTAAAGAGATAAATTTTGTAACTTTGTGACGTTGTACGGGGTAATCTCAGGAACTAGTGGTCCGATTTGAAAAATAAATTATTTCAATGTTATATAGCTCATTTATCGAGGATGGTCATAGGCTATATATATATCATCACGTTAGGACCAATAGAAAAGAAGTACCAATGAAGAATGTTATAAAATCGGGTGTTTTTTTTTTCCTCTTGAGAGCATCCGCTGCGTGTTAGCGTTAGCCACAGTAACTATTCTAAGCGAACGAAGTCGCGGACAAAGGCTAGTATATAATAGTAGAAAAATGTTCACTTCAGTAAAAAAATCCTTTACGGTATTAAATATAGATTATGAGTGACAAAAAAGGAATATGTTCGTATAGGGAAAAAGGAATTACTATAACAGCAAAGAAAAAACTTCTATAGACCACATATAAGAAAACTTTATTAATACAAATTGCAGTATCCTAATAAGTCGAGACACGCCATGAGGCATCGAAAACGTCTCAACTAATACACATATACAATTCAAACGGAAAAATAAGGAAACAGTATTTATATATTTTTTAATTATATAAATATGTTTGTAAATATTTATGGTTAATTTAACTATAGAGTTATTATATGTATGTACAGAGCATGGCCTATCGGGTTATATAAGGCCGATGCTTTCTCGTAAATCTAATTCGTAACGAGGTCGTGGTAGGTAGGTAGCTCTTCTAAGCATCGAGGAAAAAATAACATAATGTATAGAAGCGCTTTTAACTTTATTAACCTCTGAGTTTTTAATTAATGAAACTCATTAGCTTCCATATACAGGTGGGTTAATTCTCGCTTATATATAATATGCTAGTTTATTTTACTGGTTAATGTTCATTAATATTGATTTCACGTAAGTGCGCCTTCAATATCTGACATTAAATTTAAATTTAACAATAATATGGCACGTTTTAAGAATTTGTGTGTGAAATTGCCACACGCGACATTCCGACTCACTCTTCAGGAATTCAGTACTCGGTTCTTGTATAGAAACGTCGTGGAGGTGACCGTGATAGCCGGTTATATTCGATTTTATATAGCGCTATCTTTGTCTATCGTAGTCATTATATTCTGCGATAGAAAGAACGTTTTACAAAACCGAAACAAAAGAATCCTAGCCGCAAGCCTCATTTTACGCACCGACGTACTAAATCAAATACCTGGGGTACTGTACCAACTTCTTTGAAACTGGCCTCAGAACTTGCAGTCTTATTGAAGTTGGTTACACTTACATACAGGCTGCAGTAGCATGAGGTGTCTGCATGCCGTAAAAAATAATCTTAGCAGATTATTAAATTTTTCAACAATTTTTTTATACGTTTTCCGACGTCGCCCTAAATCGAAATAACTTATAATCTCTCAACACATAAATATTAAAATAATATAACTCTATAATATAAAAATATAATTAATGTCAGATATAACTTTTAAAACAATGAAACAACTATTCTCACATGTCTGTTACAGACAAGTTTAAATCACGAGACAATTTTAGTAGACTATATATATATATATATTTTTTTGTCGCTTTTATGGTTTTGTAACCTGAATCTGAACATGTCTAGATTACACTTAATCCATTCTATTTGTAATGCGATATTATTGAATACTGTTATGAAAGTAGAGTAATATTTATGAATGACATAGATTTCATTCTCGTGCAGCAGTAAATTTCTTTTAAACTGCGATAAGACTTTGCTGTATCTAAACATCTTTATTACTGATGAAATACGGAAGAAAATATATATTACAGAAACGATTTGAATATTCTCTTTCATCATATATATAATTTGTTTTTTATTTTTCAATAATGCCATTCGTTTTTTTCTTTTATATTTGTTTTCAAATATCAACATTAATGCAGATAATACCGTGAAACAGCTTCTCATGTTCTTAGAGCCCTTCTGCGATCGTTTCTCATATGCAGACCTTGAAAATACCCATCACGACCTCGTACACAGATACAATTAAGTAAGCCGATCGAATCAAGAAGCACTCTGGAATGTACTGAAGAAATGTAAATTGTAAAAAAAATAGCACATCATATCTGTAACCTAAGTTCAGTGTTAATTTATAAAATAATATATATATATAAACGTTTAATACAAATGCAATTAGTTAACATAAATAGCGCTTCTTATAAAGAATTGGGAATACAAATAAGAACATCTAGTATTCTAGATTATACAATTGTAATACTAATAAAGAAGTCTATATAAACCTTATTGGAACAATGTAAAAAGATTTTTTTACAAAATAACTTAAAACTATTCGAATACGTAAGCATATTAAATAATGAATATAATGACACGTGTAGGAGATATTTTATGTGAATATAATAGTTAAATAACTCCAAGAAAGTCAGTAAACCTTAGTCTTAATACTGGCCTAATGTTAATGTTGTATATTAAAAAACTGAAATATCAAATAGATTATTGTTTGGCATCTTGAAGAAAGCCTACGTTTTATAGTAAAGTTGAATAAAGGTAATCATCAACAATTTTAATTAATGATATCTTATTGTCTATATTATATGGAATGAATAGGCAAATGAATAGTAGGGAAGTAGATAATACCATTTCTTTTCTTAAACTTAGCGAAAAACTAAACTAAATCTGCAATATTATATGTTTTATTTATTTATTTAGCAATACAATTAGTAAGCATAGTGATGCGTTCTCATTTGCAACCAACGGCTTGTTGATATATTATGTTTAAATTATCACAAATAAATAATTGGGTAGTTTTATAAGAACATACTTGAGTTATATTTGCTTCGATTCCCCCTCCCTCGATCAGCATATAGTTATTATACTATAATCAGCTACTACAAGAGAGTAATTTTATAAAAATGTGCTCCCCAATTCGAAAGGTTTTATTTTTTAATTTAATTCGTAATACAAAGATATAATGGTTGATTCTTTAACACAGCCGCGAATTTTATACTTCACTATGTTTAGTTAGTAAATGTATATATATTTATATATTAAACATACTTAGTTCGAGTTTTACATTATATATATTAAAGTAATTTTTTTTTTCAATCGAAATTGTTTCGATCCTCCCGATGAGACGATTTGTAATCCAAATCTCGATTTCAATTGTTACAAATATTGTGATTATATGTAATTTTCTTATATTTTACTCTACAGTCCTATAGATTGTATTTACCACTCATGGTGTATTACCTAATTACATAAACGTTAAACATACACATTTCTAAGCGCCGATTTTTTTAACACGCTCTTTCGTCGAAACACTTTTTACCTAGACATCTATATTTCAATTCTAAGTTGTTATGTATGCTATTATACAATTACTAACATATATAGTATAAATTTACGAATCACATACTGATTTTCTTTAACATTTATAGGAGGTATAAATACCAACTAACAGTGTACGAGTAAACTTTCTTTTATGAAATATTAGTCTAGTATCTTATCGAATATTTTTCTTAATGCAAACAAAAATACATTGATATATTATATCGAATATCAGCAATGGAAAAGTAGACGTTTTTATACTGGAAAGAATAGGTATTGATGGAAGATGATCATTGTACACACAATTATACCATTCTTACATCGAACTTTCTAATATTGCAAATACGTTTAACAAAGATCAAAGTATGTATAAATGATAATTTGTAAAAACACTTTTGTTAAAGTTAAATAATTATAAACAAGTAATAAACATGGGAATATTACACTATGGATTTGGAATTTTTCATTGAACACATTGTCAAGTTAGTCAAATACAATAAACACGCAATTTATTATATGACCAAATTGAAAATTCATTTTTAGGCTTACAATAATCGTAAAGTCGAGTGCTCGTAATTACTGACAATAGTTAAGAGATAGTTAAATATTATTGTTATTTGAAATAAGATACATATATGGAAATTTTATTCGACGATTCTCTAAGCTTTGTTAAATGCGTTATATTCTCATCGTCTTCGGATGTGATTGCTCAAAGTATATTTAATTTCAAGCAGATGTCGATAGATCTTTTACTTTATCAATGATTTTAATGTTCTCAATGATTTTAAACTACACATAGCGCGTATTAGAACTTTTAAATGTCAGAACATATCAAGATAATGTCGGCGAAAGTGCATTTAATATTTGTAATCCATATAACAGTTATTCTTAATAACAGTAATACCTAGAGTTTATAACAGAACCATAGTTGTGATGTATTTATATAATTGTATCAATAATTTGTTAACCATACGTTTTTTTGTAAAACTATAACAGTTATTATGATCGATATATTGTTTTTGTTATAATTTATACACCGTTTGTGTCACAAAAGTGATTGAACGTTGTTCTTTTATATTGCTGTATAGTTTAAATCAAAAGTATCTAAGTTGAAAGCTAACAATTTTTTAAACGTCGCCGTTTCGTGATTTTTTTATGACATTATTGGATAATATTGCAGAGATAATTCTTCGGGTATTAAAATGTTAACTGTTCTAAGCCTAAATTAATTATTACTGAGTTGGAGTCAAAAATAAAATGTTGAACCTAATTTTTTCGTTTAATTATCTTGTATTCATCCGTCAATAAATGTAAATATAATGTCTCTTCAGGAAACGACAATGAATAATAACAATTACTATCTATTTACGATTTACTATAAAAATTGTTTAAAAATGTATCGGGGAGTATAAACAGCGTTGTTGCAATACGAATAGTCCATCTGAACCCTCTAATTATACCAGTGGAGTATTTCGTAAATTTAAAATTTAAATATATGTATTCTCAAATTGATCCGGTATCAAAAAAACTATAATAAGGGGGCATACTACAAAATGACACAGGTAAATATTTCAATGTAAGGTGGAATTATGGTAAAATCCCAGATTTAACGTAATCTTTTTGAAGAAATTATAATTTAAGTCATCCATAAATGTCAAATCGTGATTATCTGAGTTACTTTATAAAAGAGAGAGGATGTCTAAAACAGAAATTAAGTTTATATCAGTTGAAAAGCATCATGGAATAAGCATACACACTAATAATATTTATATAAAGAACTAGGTAAAAAACTTCGAAATTTCAAGTGAATTTTATATATCGTATGGCTTCTTATTTTGGATATTTTAAAATACAATCCTAGAACGTAGAAATTCTCAAAATCGTGTTAATCTTTTTCGTCCTTAATTCGCCAATTGACTGCCTATTTTATTGTTGCTTAAAACGCATTGCAAGTTTTTATTCCACATTTTTTTATTACGCAATCTGCTGGTATCCTGTAACGTAGATAATTTTTTAAATTATAGTCAGAGTTAAGCTTAATTTTTGTTGTTTCTTCTATAATGCATTTTGGTGTCACGAGTTGTATATGAAATTACGTTTGCTTGTAACTTTCTGATATCTACGTACTATTGGCCTGCTTCATAGATTTAGGTAGAGAATTGTAGTAAAAATCCGCGCCGTTATATACGCATTCAACACATTCAACGAATAAACAACTGCTCCATATGTCTGTCTTTGAGATAGATATTGAAAATTTGTTTTAAAAAATGGGAAGACTACATTATTGGCCCCCGGGAGGTATAACTCAGAACACACGGAATCTCAAACATCACACGTTCAATGAAAAAGCGACCTTACTCACAAAGCCTTTTAGTTCAATCCCGTTTATTACAGTTTATTTACATGATTTGTGGTGTCGTTATACGCAAAAATCCCAAAAAAGTATACTTAGCCGGTATAAAAAGTCATCGTATATGCAAATGAGTTTTCCTTTCAATTCCTTTTAAGTCTAAATCGACTTTAATATATTGTGGTTATTATGTTATTTACTGTCTTTTTAGGATGACCAAAAAAACAATCATTTTTGGGAGTTTCTGACGTTTATCATGCTTTAATCAATCTTGAGAACGTAACTAAAAAAAAATTAAGAGGACACTCATATTTTTTTATAAAAATATGCAAAATCGTCGAAATATATTCAAAATTATAATTCATATATTACAATATAATTAATTATATTGTAATATAATATAATATAATGTAACATAATAAAATTATATTTAAAAAAATATAATTGTCAGTTATATTGTGAAAATCGTCACGAATTTATTGTTTTGCATGTCTTATTTCTATTCTTTAGTAAGTCAACTTCAAGAAAAAATACAGAATAAAATATAAATATAAAATACCCATTCTTCATAACATGAAATTAAAGTTAGGAAGAGTTGTTTTGATAGCTATTACAAATATTATAAAGAAATTACATTGATATAAGTTCTTAAGTCAGTAGAGAATATAATATAATGGAGATATAATAGATTCAATCCCTAAAATTTAATAATCTCCCTGCAGTGTACACACGAGAATTATTTAAACTATGTATGTCGAAAAGATGTTCTGGTGTTTCTTCTGCTAATTTAAATACACTACGATTTGAATTGCAAATAACTTTTTTTCATCTTTCTGAGAAATAACATTCCTAACATATTATGTATAATGTTTATAGTACTTCAATGTTGCTTAATCTATGATTGATATACTGTCGTTATTCCCTATTGTATCATATATAGATATAAATAATTAATACGTGTATGTATTGTGGTGTAAGTTATTGTATAAGTTTTTTCCCACTTTAGGCATTCCTATAATTTTTAGCTTACACTATAAAAAGCGCCAAACCACGAAAAGCTACGGTAATATTTTCAAACGGTTAATGAAGTTAAAAAAAAATGTTTATTTAATTCTTATAGACAATTAAATTCCTTTAAATTTTAATTAAATATATTTAGCAATACTGAATTATCTACCTTTTTCAGAGAAACAAAAATGGAATAATACTATTTTATTGTAGTGGTTTAGCGTTTTTTTTATTAAATAAACTATGAATTAAAGCGATGACAAAAAAAAACTTGATAGATAACGGACATCCCAATACGTATAATACAATATACTTGTAAAAACTAGTGTTAATAGAGAAATACGGTAGATTTTTCAAATAGCGATAGATTCAGGTCGATCAGTTGTTTATCTCAGTCTAATTACATGAAATATTGGATAACATTTGAAGTTGTGTTTGTGAAAGCCAATAAATGTTCACTAAACTTTAATATTCGGTCTGAAGTTTCCAAAAACGTATCACGTATTCTCTACATTTTCGCAATTTTCCGAGAGGTATATAGTGTTACGAGAATATACTTTATAGTGAATTTATAGTGAGGTTTTGCCTTATAACTTATTGCATTATGCTAATAATTGTTGTGAAGAAATTACATGTAGTTTTTGAAAAAATTTAGTCTACTTTTTTAGATAATTATATATAAATGTACGAAACAAACTTAAAATTTAAACAAAATTTAAAGAAATAAAAGATCGATGACGTAACTTTATTAGAAAAAGAGTTCGCACTGTTATTTTTAGCAATGTTTTATTCGACTGAGTTATATTAAGGAAGTGAAACGCTCTACAACTGTTTTTAAAATGCTTCCAAAGTTCCAAAGATTTGAAAAAATGATTAATTATATATCAAATTGCTCAGGAGTAATAAATACGCAATAGTTATAATTTGGCGACAAAATACCTTCAGATTTTCAGTCTTCAGACGAAGTCTTATCGGATTTTTAAACACAGAAAAGAATCATTACTCTGTTTTGAAACTAATATTTGCGTGCGAGAAGAGGGAATCGTACTGGATTTATATGACGTTACTCTTTTTAAAAAGTCACGATAATTTACGATAACTTATTTTTCTTAAGTTCAAAAATGTTACTTGTATTACGTACTATATGATGTTATAAAAAAGTATCAAACAATGCATTTGCATTTGCATTGAAATTCTAAGTCTTATTCACTTGGTTTTGTTTTTTCCACGATGTTTTTTTTTCATGTGCATTTCTAACGATGGAAATACTATTATTTTATATGGTATAATTTATTTATAAATCGCTTTCCAGTACAGTAAGTTTAATCAGCACAAATCACCTACATAACTTACATGGCAGTATTAAAACAGTCGTTGTTCTTAAAGTAATTAGCTGTAAACATTTATCAAAAAATTCCACCGGGTTTTCCTATTTATGGATTAATTGCTAGTTTATATTAAAAACACTGACTAAACATATGTTGAGCGTTCTTTGTACGCTAATAATTCTAATATAAAGGATCGAAAACTCTCCATGTGTATTAATACAGTACGCGCCATTTTGTTCTTCGTTTCTCTCATAAGTTTCCGGATTTATTTATTCTTTATAATTTACGAAACTATTTTTCGAAATTATCATATTTATATATACATTAAATAAACAAAATAATCTTGTATCGTATTCATACTAAATTAAATTTAGTTTTTGGTTTTCTTTTATTGTACTATTGGATTTATAAATCAAAATGGCCTAACAATATTTAAACCGCGAAAACTATGTTATATAATTTTAATGGTTTTTAATCACCTATAAAAATAATTATATATATATTTTTTTACTATAATATATTGTTGCATGTTTTATTATGCGACTAAATAAATATAACTAATACTTAAATGTGATGTATTATTAAAGCTTATAGCATAAAGTTTAAATTATCAATGGCCGAAAAATTATATAGTTTTATCATCTAAATGATTATTAACGGCCGTGGTTCGGCGCGTAGTGTATTACAGACATGTATTCAGTTGGTGATATAATCTAATGGTAATCCCAGAGATTAATGCTAACTACAAACAGGCAGATAAAACGCTGCGTCTGAACGCCCGTCCGAGACTCGCATTAAAATATCTGCAAGAAAAAGCGACTGTGCTTAAATCGGTGACACCATTGCTTTAAAAAAATACAACGAATAATTTTTTGAGATCAATGTTATCCAATATTCTTTATAATTATTTCAGTCATTAGTTATGAAGTAATTTTCATTATTAAATCAGGTATTGTTGTTACACTGACAATGGTATCACTGATTACAGAATCAACTTAAGCGTCTCTACACACTAAGCGTTAAAACAGAGAAAAAAACAAAACAATTTCGTTTTTCCCTGTAAGCTTACACGAAATGCTCATGTTTTTTCATATGAGCTTGATTAAAAACGCTTGTGTGTAGTAACTCTACGTAATAGAAAAAAAAATACAAATGCAAACCAATTAAAAGCAATATAAAGAAATTACACAAAAGACCAAAAGTAAAGGAATATTGTGAGTCATACATTACGGAATGAAACATTAAAGAGAAATAAATCTTAATAAAAAATGTTACAGTGAATATCTGAGTACTCAGTCTCCACGAAAAATTAATCAGACGTTCGTAGAAACACTTAATATACTAAACTTACAAAAAAAAAGACAAAAAAATAAATGCGAAAGAACCACGCATCGGTCACGGCGTAATAATTTTAAAGCAGCAAGCAACGAGAGCCCTTTTGAAGCAAAACGTATTAATTTTTAATATAATCGCTACGCGAACGAAATAAATAAACAACGATCAAATTTAAAAATAGTATATAAAAATTTAAAGAATTTAACAATAAATTCGCAACCGTGACTGATACGCGACGCTCGCGTTTCTGTTCAGGTAACGTGACGCACGTTTCGAGATTAACAATAATCGCTGCGTCCGCTTCGGTGGGATCGTCTGCCGAACATCCCGCGAACCAATGAATGTCACGTGTTCTGAAATGCGGCCGGCGCCGCGGCGGTCGAACGCGCGGTTTAAACGACGCCGGCGATGGCACAAAGCGCGCGCCAGCCTTGCCAAGCGCGGCGCAAAACAAACACTCCATCATAAGAAGCTCTCAAAAAACATTACACAATAAACAACGGCAAATATAAAGTGTTCTCTTATATGCAACAAAGAATCGTAAATATTAAATAAGGCATGCGCCGAAACATTTGCTTTTTTTTAAAGAGATTTCCGTTTCACTTAGCTTTTTTATAACTAAAATAAAATAAACGTTTAAAGCATTAGTGCGATGAGGGATGACTCTTTGGCTTGCAGCGATCCACAGGCCGCTCCCAGACCGCCCCCGGACCGCCACGAGCGCGCTCTCATCTTAACTTAAACAATAATAACGTTCAATTCCATCACAATCACGACAACCTATAAACGAATTACACGTGCATACGTTTGAGGCGCGCCCGTTGACTGTTTCATTTAAATCTTCTGGGGACGCCGGTTTCTACGCCTGTTCCTGGGTCGAGGAGCGGGCGGCTGATCGGGCTACGCGTGGCGCTTCGCATGGAGTGCGAGGTGGTCAGAGCGCGAGAAGCAGCGCTCGCAGTGGCGGCATCGGAACGGTTTAGCGCCCGTGTGTTTGCGATAGTGCCGGGTTAGTTCGTCGGAGCGCGCGAACCGCCACTCGCATCCTTCCCAGGAACACTTGTACGGCTTCTCACCTGGAATTTATTATATAATTTTTCAATAAGTGATTCCTTTATTCATACTTCATGCGAGTAGAGATATACTTAGGTCACATAGATAAATATTTCTAATTAGAACGTTGCAATCTGTCTTTGACTGTCACCGAATTTAGTCAACAAGTTACATATTGCAATAATATATATGTTGTCTATAAGACTTGCTCGAAAGATCTATTATGATAAGTACGTACTGGAGCAGGACTATTGTTGCTTTAATGAAATTTGGTAAAACTGAAATGTGATTTTGATTTGCCTCGTTAAAGGGCTCGCTTTGCATTTATTAAATAGCAACAAAACGACCTTAATACAAGTAATGTTAAAAGTTAAGTGTTTATCATCTAGATTTTTTCTATTTCTACTATATACTGTATTAGCTGGTCCTATTTCATCTGCGTCATTTATTATCTCAATTGTTTTGTTATATCTTAAAGAGACTAGACAGAGTTTTCGATGAATGCTTCCAGGCGGCTTGACTTCTTTCGACGCTTGCAACAATTATCGTTATATTTCAAATAATTTCCAAAAAATATATTGGCAAATGGTATACCTAAACCGACCTCGTGAATCACTCTTATCTATTTATTAAAACAGCATAAAAATCCATTCACGACGTTTTTGAGTTTATCGCGAACAGACAGACGCGGTGGAAGGCTTTGTTTTTAAATATGTAATAATGACATACCGGTATGCGTCCTTTTGTGAGCTTTGAGATGCGAGCTCTTTGTGTAGACTTTGTCGCATGCGGGAAACTCACAACGGTGCACACGACGGCGAGGATCGGCTGCGTGAGTGTGTGGGATCAGGCGCGGCACGTGCGGCCTCCTAACGGGAGCCGGACTTGGGGGCTCTTCTAAAATAACATAAACAACTTTTTGACATATTCTCTTCAATGACAATTTGCCTATAAACATTTAAACAAACTTGATTTAGTACAAGACCAACATAATTTAAATATTCGAAACAGCAACGAATTGATTATTCCACTAAGTCTTATTAAAACAATTTTTTTAGGTAATAGTGTTAGGTTAGGTTAATAATAGTGTTAGGTTTTATAACTAAGTCCCATAACACGTTACGGAGTTGCCAGATTTTCAAGCACCATGTCAAGCTGGTTTTAATGTCTAATGACTATTTATGAGACGGATCAATGTGTAAATGATGGTGACATCTGGAAATGACGCCCCTCTCTGTGCATCCACTAAAAACGAGTGTAAAATCTATGTTTTGTGAAAATAGGTATAATGAAAAGATAAATTAGATCGAATTTTTTTTCCGGATCTTCTCGGTGACTGGGTTGTTTTCCCAACCGGTGGATCCTATTCTATCCTATCCTATATAGTTTAGAGGATTTTTTCCGACACAAAATACATATAGGAGTTGTTGAGGCATGCATGCTTGATACACATGCATGTTTCAATAACTCATATACGTACATCTAGATGGCTTAGCTTAGGTTAGCTCAGATAGGTCACGATTTTTGCACAAAAAAGGCGACAGCCCAAGCCGAGGTACGCCGTGTACCCTTGAGTTAGTCGCCCAAACATCCCAAATCGGCTGAGTGTCTTCAGCGATCGCCTCAGTAGTTCGGTGAAGCTGTAAAGACTTTTCCAAGTCAACAGCGTTTACGTTTCGAAATAAAAAAAAAAAACAACCAATGGTAGCTTTGACGTTCATAAGCGCCTCTTCTCAAGATCTAAATTGAATAAAATATTTTTGATTTTGATTTCAAATCATTTTTTCTTTTTCGAAATTGTTTCTTCCAAAGTTATTACAAGTTCTGTTTACTGATGGTAAAAAAAAACTTTAAGAAATGAATCCTTACATTTTAAAATGGGCCAAATCCAATTTTAGCTGTCTCAATATGGACGGTATCTTTCAAGAACCTCAAATTTTGTACAACTAAGCTAAGAAAACATAAAAAAAAAAAAATTATACACTTCATAGACGGTAAAATTTAAACCTCGCCTTCGGTGTATAAAAACTGGTAATCTTAAAGAAATAAACATATTAGATGAACGATTAAAGTTAAATTTGGTTTATTATAAATGTAACTAAACATATATTTACCACGAGGTTCGTCGGAATCACTCAAAGGCTCGGTCTTTACAGTTGCGGAGGTGTAGAAACGCACTGGCGGCGGCGACGGTGGTGATTGTGGCGACGGCGGTGACGGCGGAGATGGTGGCGACGGTGGTGAGGAAGCCGCCGACTGGGCCCACTCCTCTTCGTGAGACTCACGACGTTTGTTGCCACGCGGCTCCTCTCGTAGATATCTCTCCATTTCGTAGCATGTCTGTAAAACATATTTGTTATATGTAATCATCAAAAACGTACGTTAAATAAGGTATATTCTCATTTTTAAATACGATATAAAAACAAATAACAAACTATAACTGGATACATATACGAGTTATTAAGATATATATGCTTAGTACACATATATATTTCACTAACTTATATACTTAGTCTGGCCATAAATACTGTTACAATTAAAAATAAACAAAATATTACATTTGAATTTGGAATTTACATTACATTGTACAATATTTTGCGATATTAAAATGGAGTGGGGTTATAAAGAGAATCGAATCGCTGTGATTGCATTACACAAAGTAGGTATGGCGCCAAATGCTATATTTAAAACTCTCCATACGCTTGGTGTTAGTAAAATGTATGTATCGGGCTATTAATAGGTACAATGAGACCTCCTCTGTTTGTGACAGAAAAAGATCTGGCCGTCCACGTAATGTTTGTACGAAAAAAGTGGTCGAAGCAGTAAGCGAAAGAATTCGAAGAAATCCTGTCCGAAAGCAAAAGATTTTATCTCGGGAGATGAAGATAGCACCTAGAACCATTTCGCATATTTTAAAAGATGACTTAGGGCTTGCAGCGTATAAAAGACGTATGTAAAAAAGAATAGAGTGGTAAAATCGAATCAACTACTGAAGCGGTACGCAAAGGGAGGTCACAGAAAAATTTTGTTAACGGATGAGAAATTTTTTACAGTTGAGCAACATTTGAATGAGCCATACTTTTGTGAAAAAGGTATCAAAACATCGGCACAAGTGTATCAAGATACCATTCTTGAGAAGGTAGTGAAGCCTCTTAACAAATTCCCCCTTCAATAACTAAGAATAGTCTTTCCAGCAAGACTCGGCTTCGGGTTATAAAGCTATGTCTACGCAGTCTTGGTTGGAAACGAACGTTTCGGACATCATCAGAGCTGAAGACTTGCCGTCGTCTAGTCCCGATCTTAATCCGCTGGATTATGATTTACAGTCAGTTTTAGAGAGTAAACGCTTTAAACGCTATGATAATTTGGATTCCCTAAAACAACCCGTACGATTGGCAGTGAAGAATTTTCCCATTCAAAAAGTGCGTGCTTCTATTGATAACTGGCCTCAACGTTTAAAGGATTGTATTGCAACCAATGGGGTCTTCGAATAAGCTTTTTATATTTTAAATTGTTTTATATCTATGTATTAAATTAACACACTGTAAAAGTGATAAATGTTATTAGCAATAGAAAATAATATATTTCTTTGTTTCAGTATTTATGGCAAGACAAGGTATGTATGAATATCAGTTATACATAAGTACCTTTTACATAAGTATATATGTACCATAGCTTAAGTTAGCTTAGATTCGCGATTTTGCGTTACTTAGATAATAGCGCAAGCCGAGGTGTGCCGTGCACTTTTGACCTAGTTATCAAAATAAAATCCGCTTATTGCCTTAAGCGCTCCCCTTAGTACTCTGGTGAAGCTGTTAAGACCTTGCTAGGCCAATAGCGTAGTCAGGTCGAAAAAAAAAACAATAACTGAACAATTAGAAATTTTGACACATTTTAAATGTAATATTTTCAATGAAACTACTTATCGATTTTAAAATTTCAAATATCAGTAATCTATAATGTAAAAATGAATCGCTGAATGTGTTGCTGAATGCAAATCTCAAGAACAGCTGAACAGATTTCCGATAATTCTTTTTTGTTGTGTTTGATATTCTCAGGAGAAGGTTGTTATGCAAAGAAAAAAGTATAGCTGAATATGCTTTAGATGGAACGGAGTTCGCGGGCACTGCTAGCTTTATATACAAATTTTAGTATAGTATACTTATTGTATGAAGCAATTCAAAAAATAATATTCTTGCCTTTACGTAGTGAAAGCATTAAAAGTACAACAGTCTCCTAAAAGATGGCGTTTGTTACAATACAGATAATAACGACGGTTTCACGGAAACTAATTTTAGTTTACAAGTGTACTATGTAGTTCGACCATAAAATCATAGATGGCGGTTATTTGAAACAAATAATGACAAGAACCTTTTATACGGTCTCAACGTTTAACAAACTCTTTGGTAAAACGTTACTCTTATCATGCGATAGATGGCGCCAGCGGTTTTTAAATAAAATTGTAGAGTGAGAAAGTTTTTAAATAAATACTTTATTAATAATTAAATAAATATAGCAATTAAATCAACTATATGTAAATAATAATAACATCAGAATATAGGCAATATGCATTATAATAAGTATATTTTACCGCGAATACGGTATTACTTTTCATTGAATTCAACATAGTAATACGTGATACGAGTTAGTGTATCAGATGAGTGCGATAGTAACAAATTACGGTACAGATAACTGATACTCAATTTTTATACAAAAAAATGGTTTTCTTTATTTTACCGCACTTACTTGTTAACTACTATCTAATATTACATTTTAAGTGTTAAATTGGTGAACAGCCAACGCACAGCCCAATAATGAGTATAGAATCATGAAATTGTACACAGGATATATACAAGTGTTTATCCTTTTTGAAAAATAAAAACTAAACCTTTTTGTTTGTGGAAAGTAATCTCAAGAACTACTGATTCGATTCTGACAAATTCTTTCATTAATATGATAAGGGTTCTCAAGTGAGTTATAGTAATATTATAAATGGATATGTCAGTTTGTTTATTACGCTTTCGTGCCTAAACTATTCTATCGATTATCATGAAAGTTTGTTTATAGACACGTTGTCAGGAGTTCCGAGGTTCCGAAAAGGACATAAATGTATCTTGTACGAGTACTTCCTCTTTAAAAATACCAGATACTCGAGAGATACGTAGAGACATTTCTTTATATTAGGTTTTACATCAAAGTCCCAATTCATATTACCGATTTGCTGGATTGCAAGTTTAAACACCTTGTCATGCGGGTATTCGTGTCAAAAAGCTATTAAAGAGTGGATCAATACGTAAACGATGGTGATGTGTGTAATTGATACCTCTCTATATGCATATAAAAAACACAATTGTATCCTGTAATGTATACCTAAATATTATAAAATAAAGTCCTCTACCACGTCTGTCTGTCTGTTCGCGATAAACTCAAAAACTACTGAATGGATTTTCATGCAGTTTTCATCAGTGGATGAAGTGATATATCGTAATCAGACAGACGCAGTAAGGGACTTTGTTGACTACTTGGTTCTTTTGCAAACCAGTGGTAGTTTTGACGTTCATAAGCTCCTCATTATGGCCTAAATTGAATGAAGTATTTGTGACATTTGAAGCTAGCGTTTAACAATTAAACAGAATATAATTCGAATAACTTAAAGCTGTGGAACTTGATTAGGACTGCGAGAAATAACCATAATATAATCTAAGCATGTGACTAACGCACATCACTAGCTAACGCGTAACAACGCATAACTTTGGTGTGACGTAACCGTTTAAGTTCATCAGCCGCTTCCAAGGTTACGACGGAAGCTACCGAGAGCCTCTCTCGTAACGGATACGGCCTCGACCTAACTTCGAACCGTATCACGTTAGCGACAAAGTTCAATGTCGCATCTCGTCGCCCGTACACGAGAGATTATTAAATAGGTTACGATAGATATTATGTGAAGGGGAAAATGCTTTTAGGTAAAAACAGATTCTACGAGACCGGACAAACGTTACCGGTTTTTGTGTGATTAATTGGTTATAACATAAATACAAAATACGTTCACAGACTCAATGTCATATTTTATAAAAATATTTTCATTCTATTATCCAGTTAACGTAAATTAATTGAGAAGTACATTTCGATACCAGCGTCCGACTGCGACTTCGTCCGCATTTGTGTCTTTTATAAATTACGATACGAAACATTACGTTCATGTACTCCTTATAAAGTTCACGCCTAGATAATTAATATTGTAACGATAGGAATTTTTCAAACTTATCCATT